>JAGFPH010023476.1:0-11928 GCA_018207615.1 Philaenus spumarius
GGATACTGGATCCTTCAGAAAGAAGGAAGGAATAGATTCAACAGTTAGTAGTGTTGTTGGCACCTTCCGGTTGCGTCCATCCGGTTTTCGTTATCTCGAAGAAATTTTAGTTTTTCTCAATCTTTTTTTCAAGACGATGCGGTACTAACGGACAGACTGCGGGATGACAAAACTGACAGTTCGAACAACCTATCCCTTGCCTTCCGTTTTTAGAAGAAAACGGAATCGTAACGCAACAGAAGGAAAAACCGATGGTGTAAACCATCAATAAGAAGTAAAGTCAGCGATTTTTTTCTGACTAAGAGCTCTGAATCGACTTGAGGATACAATGTTCTGCCATCACCGCATGAACATTAATCATTTGGTGTTGATTAAGCGTGTTGTTCGACGTAGCTTAAGGCTAGGTCACGAGCATTTGCCGCTTCAAGAACGTCTGCCTTAAGTAGTCAATACGTTGGTATTATTAATGAAATCCGCCTATTCCAAATTCCCGCTAAACCGAACAGTGTTCGGTCCCAATTAGTTCGGAATAGTGGGACTCTACTGTATGTTATAAATAAATATATAAAAGACAGTGCAGGCATAGCACGCGTACCAAGTTCATTACTATATAATAATAGTTATACAAAAAATGCTACTACAGAACATGGTTACAATAAAAAAGTTCTTATTTAAAAAATTAATATTGTTAATTCCATCACGTGTGGAGGCTAAAGCCATTAGTCCTATCTGCTACAGTTTGAATCTTTGAACATAGTTACTGGTTATCAATTTAACCAACACTAAACGCTGCTCTCCTCCGTCTTTCTTAGTCTAACAGGCATAAAGTAGAGACATTTAGAAGAAAAAAGAGAAATATAAACAATTCATCACATGTGCTTTGAATATTTATTTGTTAGCTTCTAAAGTGCTAACAAGTACTATCTTACTTAAAGGTAATTTAGTATATTCACTTAATTCCAGGTACACAGATACAGTTGGCAAGTGAGTCGGGTTTGTTGCCAAGTATATCTTCAGTAATTAACTTGGCTGACCAAGCAGAGAAGGACAATTTTGTTGTATTTACAAGTATTAATGAAGACCCTACTGATCTTGAACCAGGAATGTTAGATACAACTCAGGTATTTATTATGCATACTGTTGAAATAAAAATGTATACATTTATTAAGAATATCATTGCTTAGGTCCTAATAGGGACTTCATTTCCTCCAAAGTTGTATAGCCAAAACAGTTAACTAGTTAAAGTTTCGGTAAGAAAAACATTTTTGCTCAAAGGTTTTCCTTTCCTACAATTCAACTTATTACTCTCATTCACAAACCTTGGTAAGAATAATATTGTATTACATCTTTTGGATGTTTGTTTAAAATGAGAGTCATCATAAGGCAAATAATTTAACTGTAACATGTAACTCAGCAATGATCAGTTTTGTAGGAGTGCAACAGTTCCTGCAAAAATAACATGAAATATATATATAAATTAAGTTCACTATCTAATTTTAGTCCATTTGAACCTAAAATGTGTTCATAAAGTCACTAAGGAGCTCACTTCCGCTGAATCAAACACGAGCTAGGTTAACCCAAAATCAAGACTACAACTTTGAAATTAAATTTAGCTCGTGCACGAGATACTGTTCTTTGTTTTAAATGAAAGTGTTCAATTAATAACAATCACAACCACAACGTTTGTACCAATCTTAGTCCAACAAATTACAACTGTGCTGATCTAAACTGCCAAGCCTAAAGAAGATGTGCTCAGTAATTGTGACTCATGTCTATACACTCCACGGACAAGAACTGAAATGGAGTTCTTTTGCAAGTTTAACTTCTATTCCGTTCTAAGGAACTTCCTCTACATGGGGCTCTTCTGGTTGGTTCTTTGTTGATCACGTGCTCTATGATGTCATAATATGAAATACATTGAGTCTTAACGTAGAATGTCCTACATTGCCTTCATGAGCCTTCATGACATTGTTGTCCATCACAATTACAAGTCCTTTTCGATTGTGTGTTCACTTTAATTTTTTTCTCAATCTATACCCAAATTGTTTTACAGTAAATTTAGCCCAATCAATTGTTTGAATTATTTCGTTTGCTCTCTTTGATTAAATCCCTATTAATTATTGAAAGTTTATTTCTTGTTCATATTGAAGACGTTACAGGCGCAGAAATATTGATGTTAACGATCAATTAAGAAGTTCCATTTGTTATAACAGGAAGTTAAATTATTCTTCGGGCATAAAAATGTTACTGCTGAGAGTAATACAGAAAAATCAGTAATGAGTTACATAAATTTTCTGCTTAATTTAACCTCAACCAGTATAATTAATATCACATGATACTTGCTTTACGATGCAGTATATTTTTAAAGTACAAATGCTGAAACTCTTCGTAAAAATATAAGTATCCGTGTTAAATCTTATAAATAAGAGTAGAAATTAAACTATATGTGATGCAGAATATGAAAAGAGACCTCTTGTCGCAAATTTTTGAAATTGAGTTTTTGTTATTTCCTTAAAGAGGGTTGATTTCTGAACAATTTAACACAAAAATCATAATTCTATTTTAAAAATTAAGGAAGTTATGGCCAAATGAAAATTAGTTATGGAAAAAGGTAGTTTGAGAAAAACGCAATTAAAGTTTTGAATACCAATTATACCAAGAGTGGTTTATTTCATGCCAACGCTAGTATTATTTACTACAGAGTAAACTACAACCTTGCATAATAAAATCAGTGTGATTCTTAATAATAGATATTGTCTAGATTATTATAAATGTAATAATACAAAAGGTTGTTTGTTGGATTTTAAGCCTGTTTTTATGTTGGATTTTAAACCAGTCAAAGAAAAGGGCCATGTTATCGGAAATGGTATCAAAATAATCAGAAAATGCTCTACTATTAGTAAAAACTACAGATAGCATTTCTGAAACGTCGCTAAATTACAGGAGATGCTACTTTCTGAGACACTGCAAGCAATGTTAGTCATTACGAAAAGGGACCTCTTGTCGCACCCATGTTATTTCTCCATAACGACAAGAGGTCCCTTTTCTCAGACCTGACATCTGTTGCTTACATACCATTTTTCGAATATTTCTCGATTACAAATCACTTTACAATAATTGATGTTAGCTTGTAAATAGAAGTTGGGCAACAATAATCGATCAATAATCGATATTTTTGACCATTACTACTTATTTCGATACTTGGCCTGTACTGAAAATTTTACTCTATCGACAAGAGGTCCCTTTTCATTTTCCGCATCACATATTCTGGTGGTGCATAATTTCAACTTGTAGACTTTGTATTGATATTTCAAAACTACAAGGATATTTTTCCTGTACATCTTCTATACTACTGAGCTCATCGACCACATAAGACCAATAGATGGAGCATGCCTATAAAGCTAACACTATAGCGGGTGAAGCCAGGTCGGCCATCTTGTCTGGGTCAGAAAGACATAAACGGCGCTCTCAACTTTGAATTAAGCCAATGCTCTCGTTTCACTCAACCTGTGATTTAACATACTTACAGTAAAGTTAAAATTTTGAAACTTCGCAAGTGTAAAGATGACAAGTTGTGGGTGCTAATGAAAGGAATTAAAAATCAAATAACACTACTTTAGCCTTTTTAACACAAAAATAACTTTAACTTTTTATATACATTTTTAATCATGACATAAAAAAGTTCGATTGCTACTACTTTTTTTACTTTTTGGTCAGGTACGTTAAAAAATGGTGGAAATTTTAGCCTTAGAACTGAATTTTACTAATCCTATTTTTTTTTTTAATTTGCTCCTTTAGTTTCGTAGATAACTCAGTTAAAGTTAAAAAGTTTTGCCGCGGCGGAAAGAGCGTTCCGCCCATCGACCTGCAAGTGTTGGTATGGCAAATTCGTTGTAGATACTGCATGTATATTTGTATTAACAACTACTGTAATGACATTTTTGTGATAACTAGTATATTACTAATAATATATCAATAAACAAAGTTTAGTTTTTGTTAATGTCTGGTACTTCATCGGGAAAGGTTTCATTCCTGAAATACTGTTTAATATTTTATGGCGTCTGAATTAATTTTTTTTTATTTTAGATATTGTCATAAATTTTTAATTAGTGGACTAGAAATATTGATTGTACTGAAAAGCATTAATTAAGCCTGGCATTATTTAATACAAATTGTTTAGTATCTAAATAAAATCTTTTCTTACATTACCTGAAATTGTCGTATATAAATAATGTTATATTGAAAAAGTATAGGACATAAATACAATGAAAAAATGTGTTTTAAAAGTTTATTTTTACAATGTAAAGTAGTAAAAGTTGAAAATCTATAGTATGTGAACACTAATCGAGCAAAGAATATAATATTGGATAGAATCAAATCACATAGTTGTATATAGCCTAATAACATGAAAAGATTTTAATTTTCTTTGTGTTCAAAATTTGATAATATAGTTCTCTTTATTGGTGATTACAATGAAGTTTGAAAGTGAAACATAGGCTACCAATATACAAATATTTATACTATTTTTAAGGTTCGAAATATAATGATAATCTTACAGAAGTGCTACTATTACTAGTGAATACAAACAAGTTTGATTGTTGAATATGGATTACAAACATTAAATAATTTGTACAATTCTATTTCACAAACATGTTCACTGGCCCATAAATGTAATTGCTTTTGAAAAGTGATTCCTTAACTTTGTTTTGTGCATGGTTTCGGTTATTGTTTTGGAGTAATGATGCAGCCTAATGTTAGCGATCTCGGCAGGTTCCCTGTGCGAATGACAATAGCAAAGGCTAGAGCTACTGGTGTTGACGCTCGCGTCTAGGATGAGTCATGCCTATCCGCCGCCATCTTGTCTGGGTCAGGCGGACAGCTCGGCTTCACCGGCCGACTAGCTATGCTCCATCTATTGGTCTTATGTGGTCGATGACTGAGCTGTAGTAAAAAATTGTGAACTTAAAATTTTTTCAGTTGTTGAAGTATATTATATATAATAAACAATTTGACCTAAATTAAAAAGTATTTATTGAAGCAAAAAAAAAAAATTATGATTTAGATTTTTAGCTTTAATTTTTTATTGACTAAAACCATCTGGACCTCTACAATTTTGTTTTTGTTTGCTATTGAAAAATAACTTTCTTCTTTTTGTTATATTTTCTTTCTTTTTTTTTTAGTATATTAAGGCTTGGATTTTAAACACGAGTTAACATGTTGTATTTTCTTCTTTTTTTTCGTATATTAAGGCTTGAATTTTAAACACGAGTTAACATGTTGTATTTTCTTCTTTTTTTTCATATATTAAGGCTTGAATTTTAAACACGAGTTAACATGTTGGATTTTTTTTTAGGATGAATTGGACTTAGATTTGAAAGAGGAAGAGGAAGTAGTGACAGCTAATCGCAAAGCTGCTTTGGCACAGCTCGTAGCCCACCAAGCAAAGTTCTTAGAAACGGCTAGAGAAGTTCGAACGTCACAGTTCCTTAATGCGGCAGCTCAACTGTGCCATATGGATACCAGCCTGGCTGAAAATGTTTGGTTGGAAATGTTCCCTCGTTTGTGGGCCATACTGAATGCTCGACAACAAGAGGTAAGAAAACTTTACCCGTATCCACATTGATTGTTAAATTCACATTGAGCGGGCACACAATTACTGTATACGATTTATTTTTGATTTAAAACGCGATGCTCATGTTTCTCTTTATTATAAAAACTCTTAAAACTTAATGACCTACGGACATATCATACTCTGATGATGTTTTTCATTTCATTTATTTCATTTCATTTCATTTTATTTATTTCTTGCAGAAACACCGCAAGGTGCATAGCAACGTCATACAATTCATAACAATAATACAATCTGACAAAAAATTCAACAATAGCAAATACCATTCGTAAAAATCAATTACACAATAAAACTCAAAAACAATAACAATAGCATCAACAAACAATACAAACAAATACACAAACAGGACCAATTCCGGTCTATCTTTTGCCAATCAAATGGGCAAAATCAAAAAACTCAATGCTCTTATAAATGGCTCTCTCCAACAATTCCTTTTTTATAGTGGTTTTAAAAGATTTTAGGTTTAATTGCTTTATTTTATCGGAAAGACTGTTATAATATTTAATAGCATTACTCTCAAAACTCTTCAATGTTGTCTGATAGTGACAATGATTACCCTTAATGTTTAAACATTTCCTCGTCCAGTGCTCATGAGCAGAGGCATTCTGTTCATAGGAGTCTATATTCCCCTTAATATATAATAGACAGTCCAGAATATAAATTGTTGGCAATGTCAAAATACCCAGCTTTTAAAATAACGGCTTACAGTGTGCCATCGAGCCCTCACCGCACAACAACCTAACCGCCCTTTTCTGTAATATAAAAAGTTTGTTAACGGAGCCATCATTACCCCAGACAATGGCTCCGTAAGTCAAATGACAGTGAATATGGGAAAAATATACCATTTTCAGGACATTTAAGTCAACTTCAAAGTACAATTTTCTTAAGATAAATAAGCCCTTTGAAACTTTCTTAGAAGTAATGTTTATGTGCTTCTCCCATTTTAAATTAGCTTCCACAATCACACCTAAAAATTTCACAAATTTATTTTTCTGTGATACATCTTTACTATTGAGACTTATTCTTAAATCATAGACTTTTTCTTCATTAACCTTTAAAGAGTTGACTGCACACCAGCCATTTATTACATTAGTCTTAACATTGACAATATTTTCAATTTTCTCAAAATTTTCGTTTTCAACAATTCGTTACATTCTATTCTACAAACTGGAGTGCCGGCTTATTTGGCAGAAAAGTTTGTCTATATCTCTAACAGAAGTGCAAAGAGCACCATAGTTCATTCACTGAGAGTTTAAAGTGAAGCGCCACCTTCCTAAAGGCCAATGAGGAAAACGAACATCAAGTGTAGGACGGACGACTCTGCGTATGATTTACAGTAGTTCTTAGTAAACAAACTTTGTCTCCTCTAGCCCACGCTAACATTCATGTTCCTCCCTGCGGTAGGTCCGCGTGTGACACAGTCTGCCCGGCCCATAGATATTGTAGTGGGAGGTGCTTCACTTTAAACTCTCAGTGAATGAGGTATAGAAGAGGTGGCGCTACGTTTGCCATACCTTTGCACTGGACTATGAAGTATAATAAATCATTTCCTACTATGTCCGCTTGCCGTCTGTGGAATCCACTACCGGATGCAATTAAGTCTGCTGACGGCCGTGTCCAGTTTTCAAAGCTATTGGTGTCTTATTTATTGTGCAGAGTGGATGATGCTTCTCAGTTTAGAAGTGTTTATTGTTCAGTTTTATGAATGTTTAATTATGATTGTAATAACTATTTAACCTGTAAGTATTAATTACTGCTAATGTTTTTAGAAATTGTATACATTTATTTTTGTCTGTTAAAGAACTACAGTAGAGTCCCGGTAATTCGAGTCTCGATAATCCGAGGTTCATTAATTCGAGCCACAAATAGCATTGAATGTGACCATGCATTGCTACAAATTCTTGCTGCTTGAAGGATACCGATCTTTAAATTTTTGTTTTCCAATGAATCTGTCAAGAGCGTTTGTACAATAAGTCACCGGTATAAATGCTTAACATTTTTTATAATGCCCTGATCCATTGGCTGTACAACTTAAGTCATGTTCGGGGAGGGAGGAAAAATAACCGTAACTTTGTTCATGGGATAGAGCTATGCGCAATACAAGTGTCAATAAACAATATGATTGTTCTGTTCTGTTTACAAAAGGTTTTATCGAGATTTAACAACAGACAGAGATTGGGCAGAGCATCAATGACAAACTACAGTATCGGTACCTAGAGAATTCTCGGAAGGCAAAATTCTGGGAAAAGGGTAACGCGTCTAGAATTACAATACGTGTACAAACACTTAAGTCCTGCCCTATATGTCCAGCCCCCTTTCTACCAGACAGTGACTTATTTATCCAGCGATCCCTTTCACAGCACAAGATTTTATTTTTAGTGTTGAAAAAAACTTTGAATTAAAGAAGTTGACTTCGAATTATCCATCATTTTTTTACATTGATATCATATAAAGTTCAAGGGACCGAACCGAAACTTCGAATTAAAAGTAATTTCGAATTAAAGACATTCGAATTATCCAAGTTTTACCGTATATACAAAAATAACATCGAAACAAACTTTTCCCTGCACTGCCGTATCCCCCTGGCGTGACATCGCAGCTCGTAATCATTGCAGTGTAGATAAACTAAAAACTATTTATGATTTCTTTAATAAGTAAGTTTCTATTTTTAAAATTACTTTTTTACCTCAGTGTTCAATACAAAATAGTGTATATTTAATAAAACTTAAATTTTTTCGGAGATACGAGGACTACAAATAATAGTTTTATCTTAACCTCTACATATTCCGTGTAATTCCAGTGTTTCACAATCCGAGGTACTCTCGGTCCCACTCAACTGGAAATATCGGGACTGTACTGTATTATTTTTATGAATGTTCTGTTATAAATGTTTGTAATTTTGTATTGGGGTTAGGAGAAAGAGAGGAGTAAATAGTCCTAACCTCGCCCCAAACAGTTAAAATCATTATCTATCTATGCAATACTCTCACCATATGTTTTTAATTTTTTTACCATTTATGAACAAAGTAATTTGGTAAGAGAGAATTGTATATTTCCATCTTTTCGTTGTGTAAGTTATATATAAATATGTGTATAATAATGGTTTTAATTTTTAATTTTGGATTTAACAATCAACTTGCTGGGCTTAATTGAATACCTCCCCGGAAAAACGTTACAAGCTCCAAATTTGTACTAAGTGATGTTTTGTTGGAAAAACTTTCATTGTATGCTTCTCCATCACATGCTGCAGTCTGTTGAAGGATTATCGAACTAGAAACTGGATTTATGGGTAACTAAATTTAGTGCATAGTGCAAGAACGTTCCTTGTGCAGCGTCATGTCTGAACTCAATCATACTTTTCCCGTGTTGGGTATTGTAAAACAATTAAATAAAGGTAAAAGACGTACCATGAGCATTGAGAAATGGAAGTAAGAGGTGAAGAATATCCTGAGGAACAGTGGGAAAGAATATTCAAACTACAATAATAAAACAATTCCTGGGAAAACCTCACCAGCAGAGGTGAGCGGAAAAACGTTTCTTCTACTTTCAAGTTATGTAGCTCTTCACCCTGACAGATCCAAAGAAGTTTCCAAAAATGTAAAATGAAGCTATTCCTATAGGAAAAGGAAAAAAGCAGATTTATTAACAATGCCGATCGATTATTATTTCTTGCCGATCGAACACAGACAGTTTTAAGCTGATCTTTCAGCATCTGAATAAGGTTTACACTGTATTCTTTTTATCATTAAGTTATGTTGTTGTTTTTTTTAAACGCTCTTTTAGTTTTTAAGTATTGATTTTTTTTATTGAGCGTTTCTGTTTCTAGTGTTATAAGGACATTTTTGTAGATTTATATAGTTTATGTAAATAATTATACTATATCTCGATTAGCGTAGGTATTTTATTTTTCAAGCGTTTCCAACAGTACTTAAAGATTTTTAAACAGGCCCATTAGGGTTATGCCATTATAATATTATTAAAGGAAAACCGTTGCGTCTGCCGTAATTAACCAGCATTTACGTTATGGTAGAAAAACATTGTCCATAAAAAACAACGTTTTTCGACTAAGAAAAATAGTTATTTGTTAATATAGTACGTATTTATTTTATAATTATATTATTATACAAAATTATATACACAATCATTATAATTATATTTGATAAGAAACAATTTTTAATACAGATAAATATTTTTGTAACGGTCATAAAACGTTTTTTTTTTAGTTTTCCTAAAATTTGTAAAATTACACTTGGAACGTTTTTCCGGGGAGGTATTCAATTGGTTGTGATATGAACATTGAAAAAATAAACCAGCTGTGTCTTTTCAACCCTTATTTCTCAAAATATAATATGGGGTTTGACAATGCCAAGTTATTTACCACATTTGAATATAAAACTACATAGCATTTAACAAAAGCTGAAAATGAATAGAAGCAAGACAAAATAGACTAGAGCATGATCCCATCAATTTCGTGACCAAGTGCTCAAGGTGTTTTAGAAACATTTTCAACAGCTACAAGTGCAATTTAGTTTCGAAACGTACACTTGGCATTCAACGACAAAGAAATTTCTACTTTCTTTTACCAGTTTATTAATTGCAATTTTAGAGAATATGGGTGATTATATTACTCACTTGTAATGTGGGTGATTGTATTACCAGTTGTTTTGTTGCTAGTGCAATTTGAATATTGTACATCAACATTTATTTCATACATTATTATTGACAAAATGAAGTATTACATAATGTTGCGTGATTCTTCGTTATTGCTTGTCCGAGCATATCTTGCCTGTGCGTGATTTTGAATACGCTCCAAGGATTTAAATGTACTTTTTAAGAGTAATTGTAAGCAAGTTAAACAAACCTACAATGTAATACATTATGGTTGTAATGTAAATATGAAATGGATGTTTCAGTCCCTGACAGGAGAGATCATGCCTTTTTTGGTGAGTGGTTGTCACGTTATACAAAAGGATATTCATCCCAGTGCAATCGGAACATTCTTTGAAGCTTTATCTCGCTGCAATCCACCTGTAACTGTTAAACCGTAAGTGTTCTGCGTACAAGATGGCGTAACAAACTTGTTTAAAGCAAAATCTACAATTTTAGAATCAGTAAGCAACACCCTTGTTTGTGTTGTGAACAGTATAGCTACTTATATTTCATTTCTTAGCACACACCTTAAGCAATTTAAATTTTGTCGTCATAGACTCCTGACATTACATCATTGTGGAAACAACACAAATAAAAAATAACAAATAAAATAGTATTTACACAATCATATTAATTGTTTTGTTCTATACTTATTTTTATAAACAAATAATTATTATAGAATTCATTGTAGCCTATTGGATTGTTATATTTATATATAAATGGTTATAAATACCTTGTTTGTCAAACAATCCTTATTTATTGTGCGACATGTTTCGCCATTACACAGACGGCATTATCAAGCTATATTTTACAAATACAAAACACTTATATTAACAACATTTATCAATACTATAAAATACTAAAAAAGAAGAAGTTATTCTTGTACATATGTGAATTAAAATTGTCTTTAAGCAATCACATGTACACCAGCTGGTTCTATTACTTTACTGGATGAAATCTGAGGTCTTATTTAGATTTGTGTAGATAGGTCTATCTTTCTCTGTTATGTTGTCTGAGTTTGAGATATATGATTTATTAGATCATATATACTGTTAGAATTAAATTTTAGTTTATCATTTAATATATTATTTGGGTTGTTTTTAGTGTGTTTATAGATCTCAAACTCTTCTAGTACATCCATAATTTTTCCTTTTTGTGTTTTATGCAGTATTTCCATATGATCTTCTATGTTTTTGTATGTATGGTTGTTATCAATCAGGTGTTCGGCAAATGCGGATGTGGGTGTGTTGGGGTTCCTTTTGGGTAGATGTTCTTTAAATCTTGTTTTAAATGTCCTTCCAGTTTGTCCTATGTAGTATTGTGAACATTCGATACAGTTTAATTTGTATACTCCGCTATTACTGTATTTATCATGATTCCCATCCTTTTGATTCATTAAGTGACCCAAACTGTTGTCTGTTCTGTAAGAAATGTTGTATCCCTGTTTTTTAAAGGTGTTGCGGGTTTGTTTATCAAGCAATGGAGAGAATCGCATTGTGATATATTTGTTTTTATTTTTTATGTCAGGTTTTAGTAATGTTTTGTTTGTTTTTTTGGTCTGTTTATAAATACATCTGTCAACAATGGATGAGTTATAGCCATTGGATTGGGCTATGTATTTTATTGTATTGATTTCTTTTAATAAATCA
>JAGFPH010023478.1:1384-11926 GCA_018207615.1 Philaenus spumarius
GTTTAGTGTTGGTACAGCAATCAGCTGTTTGCTCAAATATTTCCATTAACAGCTGATTTTGAAATTTGAAACAATTATTTCTATTTTTAACTTTTTTGTAGAGTTTGTATAAGTGTAGACCTGGCCATTGCTGGTTTTTTTAACCTTTATTACAACTGATTTTATAAAATATACAAAATAATTTAATTTAGACATTTAACATTATTTGCCATCTTAGTTTTGAGATTATTATTGATCCTAACCTTTATTGTAAAGAAAACAACATATTTGTTTGTAGAAGGGTCCAACGGGAATGGCGTGCGGAGCACGCAGGGGTCTCCCCTAGTAAAATTAATAAATTACCTTGTGAAGTTATACACAAACTCGGCCAAGTTACACTTTTGAAAGGTGGGTATATTTCATACGTTATGCAAACATTTTGGTAAGTAATTAACCACCAATGGCCCCCATCCAGTATCTGAAGCCCGGTGATTGTTAATTAGCCGTTACGAACAATAGTTAATAATTAGACCAGAATAAAATACAAATATCTGGACCAGTGAAAACACTGAGTTCTTCCGGAACTGGGTGGATCAACTGCCCGGTTTTGTATATCAGCTGGTAGGACGGTCACTTAGTCTCCGAGCCCCCTAAATTTCCAGACCCACGTCCAGATAGCCTAGCACTAGATCCCGAGTGGAGTCGAGTGCTAAATCAACCCGTAAAGATTCGAGAAATGGACACAAAAGCTAATTTTGAAAAGGAGCCTTTTTTAACACGTCTTAGTCTTTTAGCCTTTTTTTAGTCCTATACAGGCGCATACTACGAATACCTTATTGCATGTTTCTCAAATAAAATGCTGCACCGTATACAGCTAGCATGCCGCACTATATTGAATCTATTAAACAGACGTACGCTTTTATTGCCAAAATTCCTTTAATTTACTGTTAAGGTTTAACCTTACTGATTTATCCAGCCAGTGTAATTGGAGGATTTTTCAACAACCATTTCACTTTCTCAATATTTTTCAATATTTTGTTCGGCCCATATTGAAAAATCATGATGAAACATAGTACTTGCAACTTGAAAGAAAATTATTAAAACACCAGTAAAAGTTCATAAAATCGGAGAAGCAAGTTTTGAGTTAAACAAAAATAAGCAAAAATTCTAACTTTTCCTTTTTATATCATCTGTATATAAAAGAGGAAGGCCTAAGAACTGACTGATTAATAATCAACGTACAGTCTAAACTAAGATAACTAGAGTCTTAACATTGTCAGCGTACCTTTATAACACTATGTTGAAGTGCAATAAGAAAGGAGTTAGCAAAATATTTATTTTAATTGAAAATGATAAAAATGCGAAGGTTCAATCCCAACCATATAACAGATAAGAGTTAATTATTTTTCACAACCAAATTTGTTAGGTTAGGTTACCAAATTACAGAAACAAAAATTAACAAAAAAGGCTTATTGTATTATAATTCTAACATCTGTAGTTATATATATACAAATAAAAAAGCAGATTTGGATCATAAACTTAACACAATTTTAGGTTAAGCCAATATTGAACAAACATGCGCTTCTTGAAAGCGTTTTATTTATTACCATAGCAACAAAATTGGCAAATTTAGAATCAGGTAATTATTCTTCACAACCTTTTAATTGCATACCGGTACTACTTTACCGTATCATATTTTGGTTAAATTTTATTACTTGAAAATTGCCTCTCTTTTATATAAAAATAATAAATCTTTGTCGTAATCAATCATCGTTCCCGTGAAAATATCATAGTGTACAATAATCTGTTTGCTTTTGATTCGTCGCGGGGGTTGGTGAGCAAAACGAGCAGGTGCGGAGCATCTATATAAGGCTGTGACATTATGGAAATGTATGCATTTCCTGAAATTCTGAAAACATACTTAAACTTATTTTACTTTGCAGTATTAAATCTAACCTTTTTCAAAGTTAACATCTAACTGAGTATTTTTCAGTAGAGCTGATTGTTGTTCCGATTCAGCGCCTTCTTTATTACTAGTTGGCTGTTTTTTACTTTTACTAGTTTCAAATAAATTTTCCACTTCATAGAACTCAAGAATCTCTCCGGTGGTGTAATCTCGTTTTACCTAAATAAATAAAACAAAAATATCCGTATTATAACAATCCATGTTATAAATATCCATGTTATAACACATAATTGTAACTATTGTTCAGTACATCCTTGGTTGTGCAAAGTTTCCATTTATAAACAACACAAGTTGGGTTAGTTGATAATTTTGCATACTACTAAGTACAAAATTGTACATTAAGCAGCAGAAAAATACAGTAATTGTGTGGATATTATTGTGACAGATAATTTTTAACAATGCTGAATGAAAGTGCTGAGTTTTTCCAAAACAACAAATTGTAAAAACCATTTAAAGTTTTAAAAGTAGGTCTTTTCATCACAAGAAAAGTTAAATCAAAGTTAAATTTAATTGAAGACAAATAATGTGTTAACCCTTCATTTTACATTATCTAATTGTTTAACATGTTTAGGATGCTAATCTGTATTGTGTTTTGTGTATAACGTGAAGTCAACTTTGAAGACTATTATATTTGGTGACAATACATCCTGTTTAACAACTTATACAATTGGAACTGCAGTTTTTAACATAAGGTGAGTGAAGTCCATTAAGTCTTTAGTAATTTATCTACGATCCCATCTACAATTTTTTTCAATATTAAAACATTTTTACTTGAAAAGTTTCTAATTAGAGTAAACCCCAGTTTACCGAACTCAGGTCAACAAAAACACATATTATCCAAAACGCTTCCGAAAATTATTTTTTTTTAAATAATACCGAAATAATTAAAGGGTTAAGTAGAAGTATTCCCGGATCCAAAGACATAGACAAGTGCGAGGTGGGTTGTCGCAGATGATTCACAAGAAATCACGGAACAAAAAATTATAGAAACAGTGTTGTAGTCAAATGCTGATGCAATAGAAGAGGTCAAAGTAGATGACAGGGTGACAGCTGACGATGGTTTTCGAGCACTAGAGGTTGACCTAAAATTTATTGAACAATGCATTTAAAAATAGCTTTAGTATCATAAAATAAAATTCTTTCAAAAAATACATCACACAGCAGTACCATAAAATATTTATTTTTTAGGACTGTACACTCTCCTTCTGCCACCAACATACTCAAGGCAGCAAACATTTAGATTACCGGTATATATTTAGAAATGTCAAGTTTTACACTCACAGTTTATCTATCACTGACCTACAGCAATTAATTTATTTGTTTAAACAATTCTGTAATAATTACAGAACTGCTTTTTCTTAGCTAACTTGAAAACAAAATGTACCTACTTTACACAGTTGCCTAGATTATTTAATTGATAAGCTAACTATTAAAACCATAAACTAATCTCTTTGTCACAACATTTAATAATTTGTTTAGCCTACATTTTATTACACTCATACCTTCAAGGTGGTCGCAAGAGGAGACAATTCACTAAAATATAAGGAGTTGAGGTTAGGTGTCCTGGGCCAAAACTTTTGAGCTTTCTCATAATCGTGAATTGGTAATCGTTCTGGACACTGAATATATTCTCTGAGTTGAACTATGACATCGGGCAACACAGGCGGTGGACCAAATGGGAGCTGAAATAGTTTTATTTAAATATTATATAAAATAATCAAACACATTCTTAAATTTAATTAATTATATTTATTTTGTTTTAATCTAGCAAAGTTTAATATACCAAGACCTGCTGAAAATCTTATCCTTATAGGCTATATTATTTATCAAAGGTGTTTTTTGTTGTTAAGCGATATTTTCCTTAATTCTTCATCAAAATTAATGATTCAAACATTATTTAAAGCTTATGTTCCCCGCTATTGACGAAAAATAGACAAATAGCTAAAATTAATGCTTTCGTTAAAAAAAATGTATTAAAACACTTTCCTATGAAAGTTCATATGATTCCTAATGCTATATATTAACAATCTATTTAACTATCATGACAGCTGATAGTTAGATTGTTTACATTCTATATGCAAGTGTAATCTGTCATGCAAATCAATCAAATTAAAATTAAACGTAAAGCATTAGATCTATACATTTTTATAAACTGTTTATAAGCCAACGTAAATAAATAAACGTAATTAACCGAATTAATTCAACGTATTAAATCAGGTAAGTGTAGGCCTCCCCCTACTTCCTAACTTGCGAAATTTTTCACGAGTCAGCTAATATCAAATTTCAATTTGAAAAATATCAAAATTCTGAACATAAACTTATTTAAAGTTACCAGTCATAGTACTGCCTCCAGTAGCCTATAAACTTAACTTACAAAAACTTAACTTGTCACTCCTGCTGCTATGACTTCAGGGTGGCATTTCTAATGTCCGGCGTGTTTTTTTTTAAGTCAATAAAATAGATAATAGCCTAATCTGGAATTACTTTGTGTATTCTGCCACCCCACTCTAAAAGTTGAAGTGTCCAGGGAGAACAAAATATGACACATCTAGGGGATAAAATTTACAAACATCACATTGCCACTTTGCGGCAGAGGAACAAATCTATACAAGAAAATGCTTTAGAATGTCATCATACTATTTAAAGATATTAGGCTATGTAACATATTAAATCGATGTAAACAGCAAATATAAAACTTACCTCACAGCATGTTGAGTACATATGGATTAATATATCACAAAGATTTTACACAACACCGTTTTTAAATGACACGATTGCCTTACTTCCCTGATCCAACATGTTTACCCGAACAACTAAAGAGTGACTTTAGTTATAAATTTATCATAAAACCCAACTTAATGAATTATTGTATATCGGGTGGTACATGTAACAAAACTACAAACACACAATTTTTACTTTATGGTAGACTCTAAATGATAGGCCTAAATGTAAATAGCCTACTAATGAAAAATAATCAATATAATTTTAAGACATACAGTAACACCTGATTCCAACTTATGTTCTAAAAACTAATGCAATTGTTTTCTATACTCTCAAAGTCATACAGATAGCGCCAATTAGGATGGAGCGCGAAGAGGGGGTGTGCAAGTCTCCTATGCCGGCTCCCACCACATTTCCCCTCTCGCGGCGAAGTACAGTCAGAGCCGCCTGCCCTACCTAATTCATGTCTCCTATGTAGTCGTGTTGATTGTATATCAACAATTTTTGGCAGTGACTATACTGAAGACTCACAGTCGAGTAGGAGAGGGTAAGACGTTACAGCGCATGCTCAAGTGACGCTTCACGCTACTTGGCACTATCTGTACCTTGATTATAATTTTCATAAAGTTATACATATATCGTACATACCTTCATAATTGATATAAATATTATACAAATTAGACAACACCAAAAATATCATCAAAATAAAATGCTAGTCTAGTTTCAGAAAGTTTTCCCAAAACCTCTGGTCACTCTTTCCTGCACAATTTCCCATAATATTTTTATATTGACGACACAACTATTAGTTTCCAATTTTTTAAGTACCCATATCGCGTAGTGTTGTAATCTTACGAAAATTTAGGTTTCAGAAGAAACTGAGGACTGTGTTCAGAAACCGACTTCATGCGAAATCGAAGTGAGCTCACACTTCACTTAGGCTACCCTTCTGTCTAGAAAACTGAACTCTCTAGTGAGAATTAGGTTAGAAGTGAGGGCGCGAATTTAATATGTCCCTACGCAATATGAAAAAAAATAGCCTGAAGTTCTAACTTATAGTCTTTAACCTTATAACGGCCAAACGACACCACAACACCATGTTTCACGGCGCAAACGCAACAACTTCACACATTTGCATAAAATTTGCATATATTTGCATAGTCGCTAATTTAACCCACTTAAAATTATCCAATCGTAATAAAACTGGCACCATTGGAAAGGAAATGAATTAAACTTTAATTTTTGTATTTACAACTTTTTCGTAAAACGTATATTTACATACGTAATCATCGTTTTAAAATGTGCACATCGGCCTACAGCTCTTTCCACGCGGGAATCTGCGCACAATTGTACTGTTATTTCTCACTCTTGCAACGTTTCCCACCATCTACAATAATGTTTCTTTGGCATTTCTAACATACCGTTGGATTGGTTGTGATTTCATCTTTCTGTTGGTGTCTTCCAATCAGATTTCACAGTACATTTACTGTTTCAAACAAGATTTACTGTAAACCCTTGCGATTGGACAGTCTCTCAACCGATAAACACGCCTTTTGTCAACGATCATTTAGTAGGCAACGCCCAATGATTTGACAGATTGCTTTATACGATTTTGTAGACGAAAGTCTGTAGTATCTAATGGTAGTAAGTAAACTGGATAAAACCGGTTTTGTGATTGTCTAAACAGCAGTGACAAGTTACGTTGTTGTGAGATCGCCTTGAGCGTTCGTTCCCACGCTATTCAAGTAGTCCGACCTACAGCACGTGTTAGCTCGGGAGTTTTTATTCCACTGATGTATTTTTGTTATTCAAACGAATGTAACTCAAACACTTTTGTGAACTAAGGAAAGACAAGTACACCGTTCTTTTCTTTGATTTATCCTCTACCACTTTCTTATAATAATATTTCATTTTTTGTCAAAGCATATACGTAAAGCACGTTACAATCTAGGCCTAGGTAAATACCAGTTGTGTACTTGAAACATAAAAACGGTTTTTTTCAAAATAAAAAATTTGAAATTGATAAATGTTTTTATACTAAATTACGAAACTTTTTTACGCTTACGAAAAAAATACAAAAAATGTTTACTAATTGTTATGTAGGCCTAAAGTTGAACTTTTTCCTTTCGTTACTGAACATTTTTTGTTTCTTGAGCTAATAACTTTTACAATTTCAAAATAAACTTATTTTTAGTGGCATATTTGAATTCTTTGAAGTTTCTTCTACAAAAAAGCTATTGAACACATTTGGATTGGGGTTCATTTACTATTTTTGGCGAATTTTTAAAAATATGCTTGCAAAACGCTAAAAACGGGCTGGCCAATTTTAGCTTTAACCGTGGCCGTTGTTGGGTTAATCACAGAATGTTTAGGCCTACCTATATTCAACATTTAACAGTGAATGTAAAAAAAGGTCATCGTTTGCAAAAATATCAGTTGAGGGTTATATAGTAAATTTACTCCGAAGTGAGGAAATGATAAATCCAAAAATTTGCTTTTGAAATGTAAGTCAATTACCACTCAGCTTTATTTCTGATCATGATTTGTAGGTTATGTTATTTCTCTTTCTAATTTAAAGTGTATTTAATATATTGCAAAAAAATCAAACTAACCTAAACATAAAATTTGTATATTTACAGGTAGTAAAATTACTAAAACATGTCATAAAAACTAAAATTACTAAGCTATCAGCTGGGTGGCGTATTGTGAACTTACTTTCAAAAAAATACAACCCTAGACCTAATAACATAAATGTACAAACATATTGTTAAACTGACCTGTACTTCTGCATCTGCAATTGCAGGCATTGCGAACTTTACAGCAGAAAATCAAATCTAGCTGATAAAATAAGTGATTATACTTTTTCTAATCTAAACATACTACTTCAAGTTCATTCTGTCAAGCAAAACAGGAAAGTCAACCGGACAACCGGACAATTTCCCTCAAGCAAGACACTGACAACAAACACAGTGTAGCCAGATGCGATACACGTAATTTCCCCATAAGCTACATAAAAATTCCCCAATATAATGGTATTTCCAAAAATTTTCCCAATTTAAAAATTACTTGTAATTATTATTATCACCCAAACATATTATATATATTTACCGTAGATATTATATAAATAGGTAGTTATTGTACACCTACATGTGATGTCACTTATGTGTAATATACGACATGAAATGTACAGAATAATAATAATATTATATTATAACATACATTTATATTATGTATATTGTAAAGGATATCAAAATTAATTTTAAAAAACCATTGGTAAACCACCTCTTAATTATTTTTAAATTAACTAATTTGTTTTAAATACATACACATTTATACACTGAATAAAACATAAGGGACAAAATAACGGTATTAACATGCATCTATTCGTATATAGCAACAAACATTATTTTGCTACCAAGGCAGATGAAACAATGGAAACTTTTTATATTTTAGGTTGAATATAAATTTTAGTACATCACAAATAATTCCCCATTGGGTAGATGTACAAAGTACTTAAATGAAAAATGTTAATAAGTTGAAAATACAGTCTACATAATTATTATATTAAGAAATGAAATGAAACTACGATGAAGAGTCGAATGTCAAAGTCGAAAGTTCGTGATTGGTAGACTGGGGGTGAGAATTCCGAGTTCTTTGCCCTTTGCTGTTTCCCCGCTTCCATACTAATATGGTGACTGTAGAAAGATTCGTCGGAAAAAACACAAAAGGAAACAAGTAATGCGCGACAGATGACCGACGTGCATTCTGAAAACTAAATATGACATTGACTAATGACTAGAATAAAATAACGGCCAAGACGGGTTGGGCATGGGTAGTGTGGCCGTTTTTGTTAGGAATTTCGGGTAGTTCTGATTTCCAAACGTCACAGGTCTTTCTCCACGAAAAAGAACTTAACCTATTAAGTTCGCCCTTAACGCCGCATTTTATGTCCAATTCTTTGTTCCCATTCACCTGTCAGTATGAATCTTATATTCACTAACGTCTACCTATTCCAAACTGGTTGCGTCAACTGCCGCGTTGTCAGACTGAAGGCATAGCAGGAGCTTTCCACTGGTCATACAAATTATAAACTATTGATTGCAATGATTTATAGATTTGTTCACAGTTTAAATCGTGTTTTTACTATCACATTTGCTCTGTGATTATTTTATTCTTCAACTAATTAGATACTTGGTTCTCTCTAAAAACTCAGTGTGCTTAAAAAATAAAAAAGCAAATTTTAAAACAAAATACAAAACTATAACTTGAACAATATTACCCATAAATTGTGTTTTCGACTGTAGCTTTAAAATAATACTTCTTTGAAAAATGCAGAAATCTCAGTCTATGTATAATCTAAATACGTCTTGACCCTCATCTCCGACACAAGGATGATTTATGAGGTTGTCGCCAAGTTTGTTTATAAACAAAATCCATATATATGTTGTAAACAAAATATGGAGTTTGTTTATAAACAAAATCCATATATATGTTGTAAACAAAATATGGCATCTGGTGTCTACCAAAAACATATTTGGCTTCATTTTGCAATGCAGAAGGATAAAAGTAGAGATGTTCTTGATGAAGGCCATAGGTAGTGTTTGCATTGGATCTTCTAATACTGTTGACCTAGATACTGTTCTTGCTCACTAAAGATAAATCCCATACCCATAACAATTTCTGAGTAAGTACCATAGTGCAGAGGCAAAACTCTAGATGTACATTGCACATATAAATAAAAAAACTGTCTTAAATTTATTATCTAAGAAGAGGAACTGGCAAGACTATATACCACCTCGATTTTGCAAGGGGAAGTGTAAGCTATTCTGAAGAGCTGAAATACTTGCTCCTAGATTGGAAGTGACATATTGGAATATTCAACTGTCGCTTTTAAACTAACATTTAATTTCATTGGTCCGAAGTGGAGCTTGAGGTTACCAATGATTGCATGAGATCAAAAATTCGTTATTGTACTTGGCTTAAGTTCAACCGAAAAACTAATCAGAAAACTGGCTTGCTTTGCAATACAGGAGCTTTCAGAAGTTTCAGGTTAGCCTTTAAAATAGTTCTAGTTTTTCTACCTTTCGATCTGTACATAAAGTTGCAAGCAAGATGGGAAGCTGTAAGGAAAGGAAGCTCAAAACTATGTGGTGGAGGACAGGCAGAAATGTTGAAGATCAGTCAGTCAACCTAATATCTATTTTAGAGAGCTATTATAGGCTCGAAATCAGATAGAATCTCATGGGCACATCTATTATGTTTGTATTTGACGCTAAATCTGAGCCAAGTTATATGGTTTTCTATATGATTCAAAGGTTAATGATCAGCCATGGATATTTGGTTAACTTTCAAAGACACACAACACTAGACTTTACGGTCCTTCAAGCAGATCTGTTTGCGATTCTGGGAACAGAGCATTAAGAAAAGTTACTCGAGCAAGCAAATCTTAATGTACACTAAGGAAGTACATACTTAAAGCCATGAACTTCAATACATTCCGTAAGGAGCCAGTTTGGTAATGTTACCAAAGCCACATAATTGTTTCAGACCAATTTTGTAAGATAATTTTGTTATTAATTCTTCTGGAGAGATTTTGTAAATAGTTTGATACTAATGTAGCAAATACCGCCTCTAGAGTTGTTTCCAGCCAACTTTAATCTATATTCTTGTAGCACAATTTTACCTGTAAATGGAATAACTCACTGTTACTATTTCTTTCTATACACCAATGCTCCTTCAAATATAAATAGTTGTGATAATATTGATTATACAATATAAGATTAATCAACAAAGTTTTAAAATAATACGATCTTGTTCAAAATAGCCCTCCTGCTTTTTCCATTGGTTTGTCAACCTACAAATACAAAATCCAAGCGTTG
>JAGFPH010023479.1:0-11923 GCA_018207615.1 Philaenus spumarius
GGTGCTCGCTAAGAAAGGTTTTCAAAATGTTTTTAATTTTAGGGGGGTTTGGTGAGTAAACGTTACTAACAATTCCACCGAACGGATTGGAATGAAATTTGGTTTGTAGCTCCCCCTCTAGGAGGGCCCTAGGTGATCGCTAAGAAACGTTTTCAAAAATTTTAAATTTTAAGGGGTTTTGGGGGATCAAAGTTACTAAAAAAAATCCCTGTCGAATCTGCTCTCTTGGGATTGGATCGACTCACAACACCCGCTTCATCTCCTGAATCACATAACCAGAAACACATAACCTGTTGCAGGTTGATTGACCTCATTTTCCATGTGAGGGTTAGGTGAAGCAGGTAGGATGGCTTGGGTACTATTTTTAAGGCTGTTTAATAAATTTCAAAATAAATAACTTCTATGGCTTTGTTTTTAAAACTAGTTCGTTTGACCAAATTTTTTTTATTTCGTTTAAAAATTTTAATTTGTTACGATAGAGTACTTCGATGGACAGAGTCAAGGGGAAATTTTAATTTATACTAACTTTAATAAAACCAAATACTTTAGAAATATATTTTAAACTCGTTTAACAATATACAGTATAGTACAGGCGTATCAAACTACAACAACAATTGTTTAATTAAGAACAATATAAACAGCCAGCATCTTTAAAAAAAACCTCATATAGTTATATTATATAGTTGCTTCATATGATGTTTCAAAACTGATAGTAAATAAGCTTGAATAAGTTACATTTTTTAATGTTTGGGAGAACTTAAAAATTAGGGGGTGACTCAAGGTTATCTGTCTAGAACGCTAGCTACCTGAAATCTTGGCATGGGGGCGGGGGGGGGGATAGCAACGACCAAGAGAGCTTTTGCGTGAATAACAGGAATTGTTTTATATAGACAGAACGCCCCTAACTATGAACTCTTCTGAACCACAATGCATTCAGACTTGCAGAATGTGTACAAAATAGCATAATCTACATTTTCCAAAGCACTGTAGCGAAGTCCGGCTGTTGTTTGTAAAAAAATAGCATAAAAGTCAAACAAAAGTAATAAATAAAAACAATGCGAGTATCCGTTTACGATTTACAAACAGAATCGGCTTCCTGTAACTCCGCCCATTAACTCTGCAGTATGTCTAAACAATACACTTTTAATTTGCAGCCTGAATAAACAGTTTTGTTGTTGCCAACTTACATTACTGATCTTGTTATTATTCATGTACTTCGTGTTGGTCTACAAGTTGGGATAACGCAGGAAAATCTTGGAAAAGAAAATTTACATACCGTGAAAATTTAATTCACAAATTTAATACATTTATTCTTTAAATACAATAGTAACATTTTGGTAAAATAAAACTAAACATAACTGATAAAATAAAATATTTAGATTTTTCCCGGTCGATATTAGATACACATTTATAAACCAATCTCCATCCGTAACTGTGAAATATGATTTGTAATTACGTTAATACAATATTTTATTTCTAAATTATTGCGTTTTCTCTACGTAATAAAAGTAAAATTAAATAATTTTTGATTTCGATTATCAACCCCTTCGAGTACTACGAGGGCTATCCAGAAAGTAGATTACGTTTTATAATAAATTAAAAATAAACAAAGTATTGGAAATTGTTTTTATTATATACAGATGAAAGCCATTATTAAATACTACTTTTCTACATAGTCACCATTCAAATTAAGGCACTTATCGTAGCGATGGACGAGCTTGGAAATTCCTTCGTCGTAGAATTCGGTCGTCTGCGCCTTCAACCACTTGGTTACCTCTTCTTGCAGCTGTTCGTCGTCATCAAAACGCTGCATAGCCAGCCACTTCTTCATTGCTGGGAATAAGTGGAAGTCGCTCGGTGCCAGGTCGGGACTGTACGGCGGATGAGGAAACAACTTCCACTTAAAGGATCCAAGAACTTGGTGAGTGGCATTTGCCGTGTGGGGCCGGGCGTTGTCGTGAATCAGCAAGATCTTTGAGCTCAACTTTCCCCTGCGCTTGTTTTGTATTGCTCTTCTGAGGTTTTGCAGAGTTTGGCAATTACTTTGAGAGTTTATTGTAGTGCCTCTTTCCAGGAATTCCACACAAAAATTACACCTTTCCTGTCCCAAAAAAACAGTCGCCATCACCTTCCTTGCCGACGTCGTTTGGATGCATTTCTTGGGTTTTTCTTGGGAATTTGTGTGGCCCCACTGCATTGACTGCAATTTCGTCTCGCAGTTCACATGTTTAACCCATGTTTCGTCACCAGTAACGATGCGATCGAGTAATGAGTCGCCATCTTTATCGTAAGCGTCCAAAAACGTTAGCGCTGCAGACATTTTTGTGGATCTCAGTCAAGATTTTTGGTATCCATCTTGGACAAAACTTGTGGTAACCAAGCTTTTCGGTGATGATTTCGTGCAACAAACTTCGCGAAATTTGTGGAAAACTCATAGAGAGTTCCGTTATTGTGAATCTTCGGTTTTCACGGACTTCGGCATCGACTTTTTCGACAAGTTCGGCAGTCACTATGATGGATCTTCCACTTCGCTCTTCGTCGTGAACATTAGTTCGGCCATTTTTAAACTTTATGACCCACTGACACACTCCACCTTCAGTGATAATATTGTCCCCACACACTTCACAAAGCTGCCGATAGATTTCTATCGGTTTACAGTTTTTTGCAGTCAGAAACCTTATTACTGCACGCACCTCACAGTTCGCTGCATTTTTAATTAAGGCAGACATTTCAAACTGTCACAGTAACTCGACGGAGTACAGCACGAACCTCTCACTAGCACGGCTAGATGCCGACTGAGCGGCGTAACGCACTGACACCAAGATGGCCGCGCTAGCCCCGCCCCTTGCGGGCACAGACGAAAACGTAATCTACTTTCTGGATAGCCCTCGTAGTTCCCTCTAAATTTCAAAACTATTCCCTCCCAAGATTTATTTAGCCGTGGTAGAATAATTTTTGTTGGTAAAGTTGGCACCACTAAGTTCTTGAGTTATACTTATATCTGTTCTAAAATTTTTATTTTTGAATCATAATAATATTTATTTTCCTCCAATCGTTTACAAATACATACAGAGTGTTCATAAAGTCCCTTTATTATTTTTGTTATTGAAAAAAACTTAACGAAACTTTGTACATATCTTCTGTTGCAAAACTGGAGATTTTTTTGACATATCTGAACCTGTATGATTTTGGGGGTTTCAAAGTTTCAAGTTCTGGAAAATGATATTGTTATCATAACATCGAAGCAGGTTATTAATCTGTTGATATTAGGAATAAGTAAGTTGTATGTTATTTTCCAGAACTTTGATTGCCAATTGCTTTGAAACGAAGTAAGATATTAGGCTCTAATTTGCGCCATTGTGTTTCTCTTTTAATAAGCTTTTCAATGGTGTACTACATGGCCTACCTTTGTGTTTGAAATAGTTAACCCCCCTTTTCCAAGCCCCCCAAAACCAAAGAGTGTCAGATATGTAAAAAAATGTGTCCTGTTATGCAACACAAGATATATACAAAGTTTTGTTAACTTATTTTCAGTATCAAAAATAATGAGGGGGTTAAAGGGACTTTATGAACACTCGAAATATCTAACCATTCACTTCCAGTATCCGATGGTTAGTGAGAAAAAGAACTAAAGTAAATACATACAAAATAACAAAAAAAACTTAAAAGAATACAAAATCCTTATATATAATTCTGTAAGCAAAATTTTAGATTCAAAATTGTGGGAATTTGGTAAATCGGAGGATGATGGGAGGGGTGTCAAATTAAAGGTATCGATTCAAGGAACGAGGGAAAATATAAGATTTTTCTAAAATTAAAAACTAAGGAGTTTTTGAGATCCCCAAAAAAAGAAAAATCCCCATAAGAAATACATGAGAATTTAAAAACATACAACAGCTGTTCTGCAGTTTACATTAAAACATTTGGTATTAAATAAATAAATTAAAAACGTAGAACAGCTGTTCTGCAGTTTACATTAAAACATTTGGTATTAAATAAATAAATTAAAAACATAAAACAGCTGTTCTGTAAAATAATATGACAGTTAAAGTAAATTATATTTTTAAATAAAATCTGCTACCTATTAACCTATAAAAGATACACGTTGACACACACATAGATAAACCTTATAAGTGTGATTTTTGGAAGGTTGTATGGCTGTCCTATTAACTCTTCATACATTTATACTAATATCATAAAGAGGTAAAGTTTGTTTGTTTGTTTGTATGTATGTAGGGGGTAATCTCTGGCACTACTGAACAGATTGAAAAATAGTTTTACTGATAAAAAGCTACACTTTACCTGAGTAACATAGGCTATAATTCATTTCGATAAAAACCTTTTTTATTTCAATATTTGTAAATTTAGTCGGAAAAAAATTCTTAGGTTAGGCCTAAAATGATAAACCAACACATGTATTTACATTTTATTACCATAACAATAAATTGAATAAAAGAACAGATAATATATAGCTGTCTGTTCCAATATTTCCAATTTGTTTCACTTTTCGTCTTTTATATGCATCTGGGCAGTACTTCTTGTTATATAAAAAATTTAGACATTGCAAGTTTGTCCTCTCCTGCTGTAAAAACTGATGGACTTTATATGATATCATCTCAAGAAAATAGGCTCACAATGCAATCAGATCAGTAATTTTACTTTGTATCTCCCAAATGAATTCTTTATATATATAATTTCCTAAGCCGAATTTTGATATAAAGATTGTGGGAGCTTGGAAGGTCGTACAAAGCTGGGAAATGGCTCAAATTAAAGGTATTGACACGAAGGAGCGGGGGAAAATATAGATTTTTCCCAATTTACAACATTTATAGGGTTTTGAGGAACTTAAAGTTACCAAATATCTCCATAAGAAATACATTGCAATGAAAAACAGCTTAGTATGATTTGTAAACACATAAATATTTTAAGGTTATGTTTATAGGTTTTTGCTAATAGCCTTTATAGTTTTTGTGTTTTCATTATTTATTTTATTGTGTAGTTTTAATATGAACGTAAGGGAAAGGCCACGTAGAGCAGGCGTGGTCTTCAAGAACAATGCAGACAGAAGAAAAAATGTTCGTGAAACCAATAATATTGCTCGACAGAATGACTTTGACAATAGCCCACCGTTCAGAAGAAAAATAGGGGCATTTGCCACTAAAAGCCACTAGTAGTTATAAAATAAAATGTGTTGTTTAATTTGCAATAACCTGCCTTTAAAATTACTGGCGAAGGAAAACAAAGTTTATAAATCTCTGTTTACCAATACAAACAAAACGAACAGGCCCAGCTTTTAGGGAAAAAACTTCCACCAAAGTACCCTGATATTAATTGTCCGTCAAGTAATTGACTTTGTTAAGTTGGTATAGTTCCTTTCCGTCTATGACTCCATCAATAGTACTTTATTCTCCGTTACGTTGCCTATTCTGTTAATCAGTATAATAGCCTGTTAAGATGGATAAAGCCTCACAAAGGGAAAGTTTTAGTTAGATCCTTCGTGGAAAAGTTATTATAGGGCCTACTTGAAAAGTTTTTATTTGAATACTTTTTTACAATTTCGTTTATTACTATTTAGTTTAAGTAAATTGGCATTGTTTTCCACACAAACTGAAATATGACGTCACAAAACAAAATTGTAAATTGTCTGAAAACAAAATATAAAAAAAAAATTGTTTCGCAAAATATGTGTACAAAAAATATAAAAACTGACAAATTAAAAACATTTTGGGTGAACATAGAGCAAAAAATTACAATTTATATATATGTACTGCAAACGTACAACTTTCTACAATGTATAGACGATCCATACGGACAAGGTGCTTCTCTTAAACCAATTCTAACTTGGCAATAAACCCCTCACTCAAGTTTTAATTAGCTGCAGAATAATTTGAGTTGTTAAGTTGGCGCGACACTATGCCTTCTAAATGACTCATTTCCCCGCCTAGAAGTAATTTAAACCCACAGTACTTAAGTCTGTTATATTGGCTATAAGGACTCCGTAAATGGCTTATTAGGACGGGTACGGCCTCATAAAAGGAAAGTTTTAGATATACTTGGTCATCAAAATTGGACATGAACGGGTTGTGAAGGTTTTCATTGTTACAATGAATTATAGGTAAGGCAGTGGAGATTTTGTTCGGAAGAAATACTAAGCACTCTTTTCAAAGCAAATGCCACTTTTAACAACTTTTAAAAAGATTCAGGAAAATTCACACATTTTAATGCCTTTTCAAACAATTTATATACTTTCAAGCAAGCACAGACAAAATCAAATCATTCCTAACTGAATATACTGATAACGGGATTTAGGATACTGCTAGCTAAAAAATATAAAATGTGTGCTATAATTC
The DNA here is from genome assembly GCA_018207615.1 of Philaenus spumarius. Classification (NCBI taxonomy): domain Eukaryota; kingdom Metazoa; phylum Arthropoda; class Insecta; order Hemiptera; family Aphrophoridae; genus Philaenus; species Philaenus spumarius. The sequence continues at coordinate 6,351 of JAGFPH010023479.1, forward strand.
TTTTTTAAACGATAAGAAACAATTTTGTATTAAACAAAGTTTTGTTAAATCTATGATATAGTAAATGTAAGAGTAGTTAATCCATGCGTGCCACTATAACTCCGCAACCCCATTATGGTTAGATGGTTTGGTAGCCCTCCATAATCCATCCATGAAGAACGTTTCAATGTGGAATTGCAGTGGTTGGAACATGGGTTTCAAAAAAACGCATCGTATGAGAAGTCGATAATGCAGCTGGGAATCGAGTGCCGTAGTGGCCGAGACAGAATGTTCGAGAATATTCCAGAAGGTTCGAGACGATTCTGGGCCATCGAAAGTAGGCCTACTATCTGTTCCGGAATATTAGAAACGATTTTTTTTACTAAACACTGTTTTATTAAATCAATAAATATTTCATGGTTTATCCATGTGTGCCACCATAACTGCGCAATCCACCCTCGCAGTCCCGCTAGGGTTATATGGTATGGTAGGTCTCCATCCCCTTCCATGAAGAAGGTTTCACTGCAGTAGCAGCACCAGACACATTTTTCCAGAATCGCTGCACGCCTTTGATGTTCGGCGAGCGCTGCGAACGACTTCAAATGAGAGACTGATGATTCAGAGTCAAGGCGGCCGAAAAGTTTTAAAACCAGCGACGCTTAAATTTTTATACTAACCTTTTCGCCTTGAAAAAGTTTATATCATATTAATGATATTATACTGGTCAAAATAAGACAACACATGATATAATTTGGAAAACATTTAGTGATTAATACTTCTCGAATAACTCATTTAATTTCACGATTAATTAATTACAAAATAAATATCCCAAATGAGAGCACAACACGGAATACATACAAACAATGGCTGTACACAGACAAGCGCGGTCACAAATACAAGGTCGAAAGGCGCCCCGAAAAAGGAAAATATTTAAATTTAGGTACCTGAACACCGGCCGCAAGGCGATTTACCAGGTTGCCCGGTAACATGCCAAATCTTGCGAACTGTCAAAAACTAAAAATTGGCTGGTCGCTTTGACGTTGTGATGTTTAGTTTTGTTACTTTTGAGTGTTTTTAGAATAATTCACTAACAAAAGTCTGTGTTGTGTTATCGTGATAAGCTTGCGTGTGTTTTATTGTTTTTGTCTAAGAAAGATCAATTCTTGATATACATAAAATGTGTTTAAGTTTACAGTCTTTTACCGACGATTTAAATTTCTGATAAAGGCTATTGACTAAATAAGAGACATTTGCCAAGTTTTTGCTTAAAAGTATGTGTCTCTAAAATTTGCTATGTGCTAAACTCACCAAATAAATAGGGGTTTTAAAAGAGAAAATTTCAAAAAATTTCCGTCACTTTCGGTCAGTTCCGTCAGCGTTCCTGCACTGGAAGAATTACAAGTAAACCCCTGCCTTAAGGGTATGCTCAGTAAACGAGAAAGCAACCGGAAACGCCAGCGCTTCTCTCTATAGCGGTATCTAAACAGTGCAATTTCTTGTGTCCGAGCGCTTTGACATAGCATCATTTCAAACCATTTTATAAATCCATCTTTTGTAATTGGGTGCTGAAAAAAAACCTAAATATTCTTTATAAAATTGTGGATCCGGCTTGCGTTTCACTTTTAACTATACATTTTTTATTGAGCGAAGAAAAAAGTTCAAACTTGGTACTTCAAAAATGTCAATTACATGACAAATGAAAAACATTTTTTTTAAATGTGAAACGCAAAACGGATGCGTATTGTAACTGTGCTCAAAATGAGACCTTGCAAACAACGTAATGATAAAAAATAAACGAAATAAATGGTTTGAAATTTAACATTGGTCTTATGGGATAAAAATCCCCTTAAATGGTAATCATAGATTGATTTTCACGAAACGTTATAGCATACGCATTTGGGCAGTGAACCCTTAATCTTGCCCGATATTTCTTTCGTTAATTTATTCATAACTGCAATCCAAGCCGCGGGTGCTCCTCCTAGTTTACATTAAATTAAAATTTATAAATATGTCTTTCACTCATAATAAAAATGTTTACTTCAAACTGGAAACTATTTCAGGTATAGCAACAATTCAAATGTAAGAAAATTCCATCCCCGATTCCATGCCGACTAGTCTTATACTATTATAATAAAGTTGCCTGATGGAGGAGATCCAGACAAAACTAATTTAAAAAATATAAATCAAATGTAAAATAGCAATATCGCTGAATCTAATACAATGGACAAATTTAAGTTTGAAGTCGTATATTGAATGATGTAAAGCAATTTAAAACTTTGATAAAGATCCAGAAATAGTAGATTGTCTTCAAAATACTTTGGTACTTGCTGGTCGTGTGTTTATTTAATACTGCAATGGGAAATGTTTACAAATTTGAATACTTTTTAAAAATAAAACGAGAATGTTTGCCAGGTGCTAATAGTATTTATTGTTCAGTAAATGTAACTACGTTAAAAGTGTTTAAATGAAAGGGCAAACTTTTCTAAACGCTAAATTATGTAAGCAGAACTGTAGCATTGGGCGCAAACATTGTAATGAAAGAAATAGACTTAAATATCGAAACCAAAAGATTTGAGTAGCATAATCTTATTAATTTTGTATTTATAAATAACTAGTGGACCCGGCAATGCTTCGCTATTGCTTAATTTGAAATTTTGAAAGCCTGTAATTCGTATCCCTGAGGGCCGATGTAAATTATAATGGGATTCTGCTCATTGCTTGATTTACCTAACCTAAAATTATATTCAGTTTTTGATCCAAATCAGTTGTTGATCAAAATCAGCTGTTTTAAGCTTTTCATACGAACGGCTGTTTTTTGTGCCCCTGATAAATTCAAAAGAAATCTTTCTTCTTCTTCCTTAAGATTGACCTTCCATAAGATTAACATTGAAACTTTGAGGGCCACTGGGGCGTAGCCCTAATGTCCTAGGACTTCGGTAAATGGCCTAAAACCTTCCCAGGGTTAACCTGTGTTACTATGCAAAATTTCAAAGCAATCGGATGGACGGTTTGGTAACGCATAAAGGACAAACATGCAAACAGACGGACATACATTTAATTTTATATATATAGACTAACATTCATCTTTTCCAAACACAAGACCGTCATGAAAAAAAGAGTACAAAATATAGAGCGTCAAATTTAACATTGTAGCCAACGGATTAGTAAATTTATAAATAAATAAATTACCTTTTTTTTCGGTATGTCAACTAATCCTTTCGTTGATTTACAGATTACTGCAGTTTCGGGCTTCGTGAGTCCATCTTCAGATCATATAAATTAACTAAAATAATCAACTAAAATAATTTATGGTTTGAAGATGGAGTCACGAAGCCCAAATCTGCAGTAATCTGTAAATGAACGAAAGGATTAGTTGACGTACCGAAAAAAAAAGAAGTTAATTTATTTATTTATATAGAGCGTGTAAGCCTTTATGACAGTACTGTTTTATTGGGTTTTTTTTCCTAAAAATTATCTTACACTGATTTTAAACTTATCGCTCTATTAAAAAGTACATAAATATCGTAGAATGACAAGGCATCGGTAGGGCCCTTTTTTGTGGGTTTAGAAAAATAAAATGAATAAATCTCAATCTGTATATGACCAACGTATCTGATCAAACCGACAGAACGTTTAATTCAAACAAAGGTTCTACATATCTATAGATTTCTAAATTGACTACTAAAATTCTGTCCTTAAATTAAAAACAAACTTTCCTACAATATGACATAAATTTGTAATATTATTATAATTTTAATTATTTTAAATAATACTTACAGTATATTAAAAGTACAGTAATAGTTTTTCAACACAAAGAAACAGATTGCATTAAACATAAAATATTAATAATAAAAAATATCTTTATAAATACAAATGTTTGTTTGTTCAAATCTCCGACAGTTCTTCACCAATGAAAGTTTCACACAATATTATATTCGAATATAAGCAGGTTTTTACACACTTAAAAAAACATCAGCATCTATTAAACATAAAAACAACAAAAAGTATACGAAATATTTAACAAAAATGTAAGCGCCATTAAATATGTTTATTACCTATAATAATAACAGTAATCAGCTGTTTGCTATATTTCCATTAACACCTGATTTCAAACTATGACACATTTATATTTTGTATTTCTAACTTTTAGGTTAGGTTTTTGTAAAGAGCGCCATCTGTTAGACGTAAAAACAACACAAACTATACTAAACATTGTATGGAAAAGGATGCCCCTAATAAATAATTATTACATAATATGTTTAGTGTTGGTACAGCAATCAGATGCTTGCTGAAATATTTCTATTTCTAACTTTTAGGTAGAGTTTGGTTTAAGAGTAGACCAGAGTGTTGATTTGTTTAACCTTCATTATAACTGATGGTATAAAATATACGAAATAATTTTATTTGAACATTTAACATTATTTACCATCTTAGCTTTGAGATAATTATTAATCCTAACCTTTATTGTAACGGAAACATAACATATTGTGTATAGACGGGTCCAACGGAGATGGCGTGTGGAGCACGCAGGGTCTATTATATTTGTTATAAAATCAAAATTGTAACTATTTCATCAACATCATAATATTTTAATAAATATACTACTTAAATGAAAATGAATCATATGAAGTAATTAAAATACATTACCATCGCTTCATTTAAATTTTAACTGATAATTTTTAATTAGCTGAGATAGAATAACTAGAATTGTTAAGATGGTACGGCATTTCCCCCTTCTAAATTGCTTAATTTGTTACCTAGAATACATTAAGGCGCAAAGCTCTTTAGTATCTGTTCTATTATTTATAATTGTGATATAATAGTCAATCAGTAGGGCCTACGGATACAGTCTAAAATAAGAAAGGTTTTAGTGGACGTGCTTTATCATCGAACCTGAACAAACTTGAGAATACCAAACAAAGGTGGAAGAAAGAAAAATATTTGACAGAAAAATAATAACATTAGAAACATTTTTCCTAACATAAATTAACTTGGATGTATATAACTCTAGTATATATTTTACATTATTAAATCTTTGTTTATATATATATATACAATCCTTTAATATCAATGTCCAACTACCTCTACGACTCCTTTACTAAGTATATTAACTTACAAGTATGCCTTTCCTTTTTTTTAATTATTTACAGCAGAATAATAATCTTTGTTAAGTTGGTACGACACTGTGCCTTCTAAATGAGTTATTCTCCCGCCTAGAAGTCATTAAAACCCGCAGTACTTTGGCTGTTATATGAGCAATAAGAACGACGTAAATGGCCTATTAGGATGGATACGGACTCATAAAAGGAAAGTTTTGGAAAGCTTCGTCAACAAAAGTGGACAAAGTTTAGAGAGTCGCAGAAGTTATTATATGTGTAAATACAGGAAGAGGTTTGTTACAGTATGAGACGCTTTCATATAAAACAAAGAATTAATTACGTAAATTAAAACTTATTCTAAAGTCTTGTAGTTTAGCTTGTTTTGGTACCACAAAATAAAGTTAATTGTTTGTCAAAGTAAAGAAACACACATTTTAGTTGTTTTCAAAAACTATTCATATACGGTAACAAAGAGTTGACCAAATAATCTATATA
>JAGFPH010023480.1:0-11923 GCA_018207615.1 Philaenus spumarius
TAAACTACATAGAAAATAATAAGCAATAAATATGGATTTTAATAATGGTATATGATATTTAAAATTGTATGTCAAATAATATATTATAACACTTAAAAATAAATAACTTTTAAAATAGACCGGTGACTTAAGTATTTTACTAAAACAATATTCTTATTTCATGAAAACACTTTGTTTAGAACGAATACTGGCTTCTTTATTACAACGACACTTTTAAAGAGGGTAACTTGTGAAATGGTCTAAACAAGACTGTAATATAAAGTCTGCAAAGGAAAGTCCCTAGTTTTAAAGCATAAAAGAAAATTAATATTACACCTTATTTTATTTATGAAATAAGCCTTGACTACAGACTATGAAACCGTTTGGCTAAACTTTTGTTTAACATTTATTAATTTAAAGTCTAAAACACAAGATAACGGAAATCAACTCAAAGTTCATAAATATGATCAAGCTGTAATAAAGTATCCGTTTGTAGATGCTATACTGAAATATATTTCTCCTTCATAAAATACTCAAATGTGTATCAATTATAGTCTTTTTTTAAACATAATAATTAAATATTTGTTTTTTTTTATTTAGATTTTTTGATTGGGTCGTTCGGCACGTTATTACTTCGAAGACTACACTTATTGGAAATTTAACTATTAATATCTGTCCTTCATAAGTTTCATAAATTGCTACATTCGATCTGATCTAAACACAGAATGTAAATAGTTTTTATAAAAGATATTTTTACACAGAACATTTACCATCTTTAATATCTGTTGAATACCTTATTTGGGTTCACTACATTCAAATAAACTCACCTAATAAATAATAAAACAGTTACTTCTAAGTATTTATTCAATTTCCAATTTAATTAAGGGGATGATCTACTGAAAATCGGTAAAAAAATATTGTTCCCAAAAACATTATGTGTATTGAATTTTGTTCTACATTTAACTAGCTTCAATAAAATATATATATAACATGGGTTGCGACACCTATTTACTATAGTAAAAAATAATGTATGACTCGGGTACACTTCACATCCGGAGCGTAGACTAGTCTTCATGAGCGCTGGTTTTGTTCATTCAGTCCTTATAAGTTTAGTTCTGCTACCATTCAATCTATACACTCTGTTACATATGTCTCTAACACGCTTACTGACTCTGAACCAAAAGCCACAATCAGCTGATTTTCAATCAAGCCAAAAAACGACCTTCGACAAAAAACTACTAAATCTGTCAAAAATGAGTAAAACTATGAAGTACAACTAATATATAAAAAAACTCAGGCAAGCTCAACTGAGAAAAGAAGGGATAAAGAAAAAAGAAGAATGATTGACATATGGAGCAGGTTGTTTTTAAACAACAAAATATTCGGTATGTTGAGTTCCGATCTTTTCATATTTTATGTCATTTTCAATATTTATATAGACCTACACTCATTTATGAACTCTAAATTTATTTTATGTTTTTCAGAAATGTTCATAAGTTCTGTATTGTTGTGGCTAATAACACTAAAAAAGTAACCTGAGTTGTTAACATGCATAAACTCCTTATAACACAAAAATATTTTTTGAATCCAATGCCCTACTTTGATCAAGGATTTCCGCAAGTTTGATTTTTCCGTGTTTTTTAAGTAAAAAATTGATATATCTCAGGAAGTACTTACAGCAAACAGTTGAACTTTTGACCATATATTCCTGATTAGTTTATCTAAATATTTGGGAAGAATTCTGTCCATATCTAGGATAGGAGCTGTGTAATATTTTTTAAATTTTGCATATATGCGAAAATTAAAAAACAAATAATTTTTGTTTAGTAAAAACTGCTTTAATGAAGATAGAGTCCTAATGCTCTCCTAAATATTTAGAGTAACAAAATGTGAACACATTGACACTAATTTCATCAAATTCCAACTGTTAGATCCGGAGATATATGAAATTCTGTAAAACCCCCATTTTTATATAAATATGTATATATATAGTGTATATATACAAATATTTAGAGTTTGACAGTGTATAATATTTATCTAACCTCTTATAAGCAAATAAAACAAAAATCAGGATGATCAGTTAAAATTAGTCAATTTAACATTTTCAGTAGAACATCCCCTTAAATATCTTAGTTCGCCTCTAATTTGTCTTACAGTAAAACCAATAATGCACTTGCTAAGATTTAAGTATATAAAACTAAACTAGCTGAATACCCGTGTTTCGCTGCGGGGATTTTTTTATTTTTGCATCACTATGTTACATAATTGTAATATTTTTCTCTCGTTTTATTTCATCTTTATTTCCCAAAAGTGGATTATTACAATGTATTTTAAATTAGTTAGGAATTTATTGTTCACTGTCTGCCCGTCAATAGTCTTCGTCACGGTATGTGGACTAAATAAATTAAATCAATTAAAGGATTGAGAATGAAGAGCGTCTTCTTTTTTAACCACTAAATCTACAGACTGGTAAATCTGGTCTTAGCTGGATATTGCAGATCACTCAGAATGCATGGATAGTTTTGATCAGCTTACGTCTTTCAAAATTTTAAATTTAAAAGTTAACTGACTCTAGTGCTAAAACTTTTACAGGTTATGTTTATTTCGCTAAAACTGCTTTGTTAGCAACATTCTTCGTTCGTCACTCTGACTGAAGAATTACCAGGTTATCAGGAGAATTTAGTGGAGAAAATGTGAAGTTCAGTTGACCATGAGAGAAACAGTCTTTCCTTAAATCCATTCCAGTTACTTTCAAAGACTGAAATTAAGCTTTGTTCACGGTTATAGTAAAGCAGAGTCTGACAGGAAACTACTGTCTTTTAAACTGAAAAATCTGACGGTATCAAAGGAATTCGGGGTACGAAGACTGTTTCACCCATGCCACAACCTGTAAATATATTAGCCTCAATCAAATTCTTATGCAAGTTGCCATTACACAATTTATTAGTAAGATTCCTTAGCAGTATAATTGGAGCTCCAACTTCAAGGCAAAGATTGTGAGAAGGAATCCCTGGCGGATTAAAATTGTGTACAGTATAGTGAACAGCATCTTCTACTCCACTGAATCGGCAGACTGGTATCTTACAATTTCATCTGGAAGTTTTCCCAATAAATACTCATTAATATCTTTTGCAGATTTGTTCTTAGGGATGATGTTGGATCTTAACCTAAGCCAAGATACATCTTGAATATGTAAAGGTTTGGATATATGTTATCAGTGAACAAATTTAAATCTTTGACAACTTCACATAGACTTTCTTTAATACTTATTCTACCATCCTCTATCTCCTGTAGTATTCCAGCTCCTATTTCTAAAAGTAGTTGAGAACTCCTCTGCTTTCGAGTTATTTAGAAGATGTACTCTCATATTGACTCGTAATGATAAAACTTGTACTCTGTGACATAAATGTACATGATGAAGACTAAATACATGCTTTAACTTCATCGGCATGTGTACCTCGAGATACAATAGGCAGTGTCTGTACAAAGGGTTTGGCCAGTAACAAAGTTAACCCCACCCATCAGGCGTTTGCTGTTCCGAATATCTTGGAGAGTCGTGTCCAGAGCCTCAAGTCCTCTCTTATGAGCCATGGGTACACTAATCTCAAACTACCAATTTAGATTCTCGAAGCACATGGGCTGCAGCACTCTGGAGATATTGCACAGTGTGATTTCAGCGTCGTTCCAAGTTATGGGTTAACTTGAAAGCAGAGTGAGCTGTCTTCCCTCCATCTAGTACAGTAGCAGATATTGCAGATGAAGCAAAAGCTATGGATATTTTCTCATCTTCTCTTATGATTGAAAGCAACAAATTTATTACATTTATTACAAAAGTTTTACCCGTTCCAGCTGGAGCATCAACTAAGAATATACGAACACATTCTAAATTTACACATTCTTAATTTATCATAGACTTGGTTTTGTTCATTGTTTAGTTTGGGGACGATTTGCTTTACTAATTCAGAAATATGAACAATGTCATAATATTCCTAATTTGCTGTGTCCGATTTCATTGCAAAAGATGGCGAAGGAAGACCGAAATTGTTGAAAGAATGGTGAGAGATTAAGGCAAATGTTTCAAGAAGTTAAATTTGTTGTAAATACTGTTCGCTAAATGTTCAGTGGTGATTCCTGGATAATCTGTCCCCATATTCCTTACCATATCCTCGGAAATACTATATCTGTGCTTTTCCCAGATTTGCTACCAATCAATTGGCAAAACATCAGCATGACAGAATAGTTCTCGGATCCTGCCTGGGTAATCACAGAACGCATAACCCCTCAGTAGCAAGCTATAAAATGCATATCTGGTTTACATTTTCTACGTATCTCGAAAGACATAAATGTACAAAATATCAGCTCTCTAGCTTTAAGAAAAGTACAATAATTAATTAATATTTATGGTTTTAGGGATTTTTACTATATTTTCATCCCTTAGCAGAACGTGATAAAATGTAAAAGTGGTTTATTTTTTATATGTATCTTGTAAGAAATAAATGTACAAAATATCAGCTCTCTAGCTTTAATAAAATTATAAGAATGTATATTTATTGTTTTTAGCGGTTATCACATTTTCACCCCTAGCAGCACGTAACACAATGTAAAACTAGATTACTTTCTATATGTATCTTGTAAAAAAATAAATGTACAAAATTTCAGGGTTTTAGCTTTAAGGAAAGTATCACAAACAATATTTATTGTTTTAGAGGTTGTTTCAACCTTTAATGGTTAAATATCTTAAAATTCATTCTAAGTGCTCCTCTAGCGCCTATTTGTACCAAATTTCACGTTCCTAGGCGGTATGATTTTGAATCCACCATACACTTATTGGAGTAGAACGTATTTTAAATTGTGCAACTTTTTATACTAGAACAAAAGGTGAGAAGTAAATGTGCGCTAAAATATAGCCTAGGTGTAATTGAATGCTTGAATAAAGTCCTTGCACATAAGTAAACTATCAGAATAAAGACTCCCGTGGAAGGTTTAAGCCTAACTATACACATTTAATGGGGTTTGTCGTCCCTATCGGTCCCATGTCAAACAAATTATACAATTCACAACTCCTAAAAAAGCATTAGTATGTAAGAATGTATACACACGTCATTCCAGTTGAAAAAATGCATATTACTTTCTTTTATTGTGATTTGTTTTTGTTGCTATGTTTTACTATTAGAGGTTTTCTTTAGTCGTATTTTATTTTAGACTTTTTTTAGTTTTTATTAGGGTATAAAGTATAGAAATAAAGCGGAAAAATGTACTATTAAGCGGAAAAATTAACTATTAAATTAAGTTCATATTTATACAACAAAGCAAAAATATTAAATACATCTTGCATACACTGCAAAATAATTTAAATAGTTTAAAGTTAACATTATTTAAGCATGTCATCTTGTAAAAAACTTTATATGATTTTTCGTAGAGTGTATACGTCTTTGTCCAATTTTTGTAAGGTGTTTATATAAAGGATTTTACTGAGTATGAAAATATAAATAACATTATAGTTGATAAAAGCTGTACTTTATACTCTAGAGGGTTAATTATAATTGCAAGCATAATTAAACATATTTAATATAAACATGCGCAGGAAAGTAGTGTCAGGGGTTTCAAAAGAAATAAAATAGACCCGTACATCATCTCTATGCTACGCTGCATACCTTTTATGCAAATTACTATCCATAATAGTTGTACAATATTTGTTTAATTAATACTCTGTAGTTTAAACTTTGATATTTATTGTTATAAGTGTAATTTGTAAACACTAAAAAAACATAGCACTGTATCTTTTTTCATAGATCTATATAACAACAGTTAAAACTAATTACCAGTAACGTGTTAAACTACTAATATAAGTCTTAGAGTAAAATACATTACAACTCTACTAGAATATATTATAAAAAGTACAAGACTGTCAGTCGATGATTAAGTTTTGTTAGTTCTTTACTACATTGATTAATTAACTTTTCTTTTCTATTATGATAATTATAGACTTTAAAAATATAAATCTATTATAATTAAAACAACTAATTATAATGCTTGTAGTATTAACTGTGTATCTACATATGAGAAAGTATTGTATTTTCATTTCTATGTTGTAATTTATGTCGTTAACAAGTGCTTGATTCAATGCAAGAGACGTTCAATAAGTACTTATCTGATTTTATGTTCAAAATATCTAAATAAAATTGTTCAATTATGAAATAGATGTAAATTACAAATATAAAGTTTCTAGTTAGGCCAAAAGATAAAATAAATTGCATGAAGGTTAAAGACCCTGTTTTTTTTTTTCTTCTTTACAGTTTTCACATTGTGTTTTCGTTATTGAGAGTGCTGTCGTTTCCTCTAATTTACGTTTAATTCATGTGATTTTATTTAAAATAATAATATTTAATTCTAATTAATTAATTCATACACATACATATATTATATTTGTAAATAGACTAGTATGTTTTGATCATCATCAAGCTGGGTTAGAGATGTATTAATATGAATAATGGAAGGGCCAAAACTTAACTGGCTTTAATAATTACTCCAAAATGTAGATTCATAAACAATATATTTTTAAATATCTTAAATATTTATTCAAACTAAAAGATCCTATTTAACTATAATTGTCGAAATCTATATCGGTTTCTACACTGAGCACGATACACAAATTAATGCTAACATTACCAGGATGGACCAATAGTTGGTGTTACGTACGGGGTCATAATCTCACAATACAACCTGTTGGAGTACACGTAGAACATAATGAACCTTTGTGAACAAACAACTGCTTTAATGCTTGAATAAATTAAGACGTATTCTACAGTATAGATGTGGACTGCGTATCAGAAAGCAAAGACCATATAAATAATTTGAATTATTGTTGACCCCATTAGTCCGAATATTTAGTATACGGTACTATGGGTTACGCAATGCTTAAATACTACGTCAAGTAAAAAGTGATAACTTGTTAGTATATTAGGTTAAATAAAAACAATTGTTCTAGAATACTTAATTCCACAACAAGTTTGCAATTTTTTATAATATTTACACGTATGTTGTATTTCGCTGTTTCCACTGCAAATGGTTTTTAAACCAAATATGTAGTCCTATACGTATATCATATTATATACGTATAGGCTATATATTAATTATATAGCAATACTGTTATGTAATTAAATCAAGTTTTATTTGACTACTCAAAACATTTTTGATTTATTATACAAATTTTGTATTCCATTAATTTATTAATTGCAGTATTGACTACCAATATAAACATAAATACTATAATTATATCGTATAATAAAGTGATTATAAAACCTGGCATTACCCAAGCTTTAATATATTATTTAATAAATTTCATCAAAGAGAATAATTATTCTGTACCTTTAGGACAAGGAAATAATGTAAAAGAATTTAATTCATTAAAAAATAAGTCCCACCTCATTTCGCGCTTTATATATTTAATCAAGGGTTATCTCAATCCTGCACTACCTACCTACAAAATTAATAATAATTGTTTGTTACCATTATTTAAAATGAAGTTTTTAGTTCATGCAGTATAGCCATTCGGACATTTGCCATCATTTAGGTAATACAAAATCTAAACACGTCGTTCTGGGAATATGAAGCAACTCCCGTAATCAAGTGTCTAACAACTAAGGCCCATTCTACTCGAGCGTGAATCTCGCGTCGAGGCCACGCGCTCGACAGTAACCATTGAGATAAATTGGCGTTTCTACACGAGCGAGATTCACGAGTCGGAAAGACGCGGCACTAGGCGGGAGCACGGAGCTGATGCTGACGTTCGCGTCAATCCGCGTCGGGAATCCCGCCCAGCCATTCCATACGTAGCGGTGTTAACGAGCGCGGCAGGCGGCAGCTCACTTCTCATCCATTGTCAATTTGGGTTCAACACGGGGCGGTGTAATGTTCGACACAGAGAATTTGTGAGATTGAGGCTCGACCTGCTCTGTACAACGTCAAGATCAAGGATTATTGGAATCGCGAAATAAAAGTCAAATGGAATGTCATTGTGGTGAGTCTGTTCGATATCGTCGGATGCGTCCACCAACGCCTCTTCTTCCGTTTCTTCTTCAGCAGCTCGAATAGCTGGAGTTGGACAACCCCAGCTATACAACCAAGTTCCACCGCATAAATCTCGCGTCTGAACTGCCTCGTGTAGAATGGCATGACGGGTTTCACGTTGACTTCAAGCGACGGGGATCCCGCCACGTGTAGTTTGCACAAACTTTTGACGCTGTCATACGGAAATCCCGTCGCGGGATTCACGCTCGTGTAGAATGGGCCTAAGGAAACTTAAACCAAGAGATCTAGGACAACCACTTACAAATCTTTTATCAGTCCAGTGCTATATTATGGATATAGAGTCACCATCACAATTAGCTCAAATAATACAAATAAATTGGATTTTGCACAACTTTAAATCTTTTAAGTAGTAATTACTGATGTTACAATAGCTGTCCCTATTATGTTCATAGCAAGACTATCGAGGTTCAGACGAAAATCGAATCTCACAAAAAAATTGGCTACACGATTCTAACAGCGCATTTAACGAGTCCACAAGAAGCAGTGGCAGAACTACCGACAATGTACAAGCAGGCTACCAAAGCATATCAAAATCTTACCATGAAATATTTAATCGCACCAAGGTCTTAAGCCTAAAGACTTATTTCACCACCTGACACAAGCTGATTATGATTTGTTAAAATTGTCATCTATTCAAACATGGGTTCTTAAAAGCTGATCTAAATCAGTTCTACAAATTTAGGTTTTTCCAAAACATGAGTGGCTTCACTTCTACTAAAATGAATTATCAATGACTCGTACAGAGGAAACACAACACATCCCAACTTTTTACAAGGGTATGAAACTGTGTGGCTCCTCATAGCAACTTTGATGGAGAACAGGCAGAGAGGAAACATAAAACGAAATGTATTATTCAAGTAACATCAACAATTAAAATTTCTGTGAAAAGCAGAACACAACTTAAGTTGTTTAAGAATCCTTGAGATTTTCAGCGGACGGGAAAAGTATTTGTGTTGAAAAATCGAGCCAAAGCTATTGTAGATTATGGAATAAGTTTCTGTTTACTATGTACCCAATCTACAATTATTTCAGAAATCTTCGTTGATACCCATTTCACTTGAGCTTCGCTAACATTTGCATTCTTACAACTTACTGGCAAATGGGCCAAATCCTGATAAGTAAGGATGGGTAATGAGTTATACAGTTTTTACAAAACAAGTAAAAGTTTACAAAATATGTAGCACTAATTTGAAGTAGAGTATTTGTGATTTTAATATTGTTTTATTTGTGTTCAATTATATATTACGATAATTATAAGCAATAGCTACAAAATGTGAATGTTATTTAATCCAGCACAATGCACAAACAACTCTTCTTTAAGTGAAACAGTTTTGGTGTAATAACATAGAACTGTATACAATATATTAGAGTAATTGATAATTAGTAGAAAAATCTAGTATTACAAACAAAGTTGAACTTATGTTTATATTTGACTTTAGTGTCAATCTTTGACAACTTTTGATGAATCAACAGTAGACAGTTATTACTTCGTGTTTATTGTGTTACATTTCCGTTAAAAACAGATCTATCTTGTGTGCTGTGAAGTGCACAACCTTTCTCATTTCAGGACTTCAGATAAGACAACACTTTTGACAGTTCAGTCCTCGGCTAAAACATTACTTTTTATCTTTCCTGCAGTTCATCATTCTGTGACGTCTGTTTATAAATGTAACAAGATATAAATAATACACGTACTTTCTGACATTATCCAAAACATTAAATATAATGGATAAATCAAAATAATATATTAAAATAACCTAGTAACAGAGTGTTGAAATAGTCTCGGACCCCCTAAATAATTCTAAATCGAATAAAGATACAAATTTGAAATTTTAATCATTGATACAGATGATAAAATTCTGCATTTCAGCGTGGATTAAAAAATTATCCGTCATCTTGGATCCGCCATTTTGGATGTAACTTTATTTTTTTTAAATGGGAAGGTGGTCATGTGATACATCATTTCGATGTAGAATTTCAAGAGAAACCCAACGGTGAAATTTGCACATCCATATCTTTAACTAAAAAAAAATATCTTTGATTAAAAATGGCTGTCAAAAACAACGAAATTGTGTTTTCCGATTTTTCCCCATTTTGCTGTAGGCCTACTATTTTTTTCTTTTTTTTTTTTTTTTAAATACTAATTATTCTTTTTGGATTCAGAATTAAATAAGCTTTCAAACGATTTGCCATACAACTGTATTTGGTTGAACCTCTCGAAATCAATTTTGGAAAAATCAAAATGGCTGTAACTCAAAATTTTAAAATACTCCCAAATATCGCCGTCGTTATAAACGAACGGGTTTATATAGGCAATATGGTTGCTTTGTAAAGTAACTAAGAGCGTTTATTTTAATTTTTATTCTGAGCAAACTCTATACTATTTTTAACAGCTGATATTGCTACCTGTACGCAACCTGTAGTCTCTGACGGCAACCAAGCAAGTCGGCAGACATTCATTAACTATGTAGAAAGAACTGAGTCATGTAGCCAGTTCAACTCATTCGAAACGTTTAAATATGTTTCTCACTGCTAAATAGAGTTTTTAAGCCTAATAGAATACACTCTGTTTTTAGTAAATATAGTAACGAAATTCAATGCGTAAAAATTATATCTTTCGCTTTGCTTTCTTAAAACCAAATCATAGGCTTCCTTTGTCTTAGTGCCAAGTATGTAAATTTCATTTATTGCATAGTTTAAGATATTAAAATGCCTTGAGATTTTCACATAATTACATCTATGTACACCTATATTAGGAGTTATAGTATTACATATGAGTTAATTAAACATGTTATAGATAGGTTAATTCAAATTATAGCATTTTCAAAATTAATTATAACCTAGTTAAAAATTGTAAACTCTTAATAAAATCTTCTTTAACTGTAACAATCACCACCTGCACCATATGTGAGTATGTAAATTTAAATTTTATTATTTGTACAGCTTAGCTAGTTTAAAAACACCTAAAGTTTCAAATAAGCCATGTGGTCAAGTTTGCTGTTTCAACTTGTCCTTTTTGAACTCAATAAAAAGTATGAAGTTGTTCAAACTTGAACTCAAACTAATGTGTTTTACAATTGAGTATCAAATTTATTGGGCTAGTCACTACACAACCAAAAGAACTTGTAATATTAAAAGTCAGTTTATTTACAACTTATAATATTAATAACCTTTTGTTAAATCTTTATATTCAGCAAATATCTTTTGACCGATTTCTGTATGTGGTTTGATTTCTTCAGTGCAGGCATCAAATTGTATACATGTATTTAATCCTAAAATACAAGTGGAGTTTGAATCTACAACATAAAATTCAACGTTATACAATTTGTTATTATTTTTACAATATCAATTCAGTAGTGTGCACCTACCAACTACATTTAATCTCTGACCTGTATACGAGGTTAGTCTACATGTAGTTGATTATTTATATTCACTCATAGCTTATACAAAATAGTTATAACCAATATATTCACTTGAGAACCTGAATCTTAAACTTAACATTATGACTACAGTATTAACAATAATATTTACAGACCATTCTTTATCATTTACAATACTGTTTCTTTCACATAGAAATAATTCACTATTTTCATAGAGAACACTTATTTTTTTATCTGTACATTATTTAGCAAAGTGATCTTAGGTCTTTGGATGTTTTTGATATCAGGATGCCACAACTGGTTGATTGCTACTATTGGATATTCCTGTTCCCCTTTGATTTTTTATGTTTGTATGCTGATATACTTTATGTACCTCTGTATTTGGATTGTCTGTTGTACAAATATTTTCAAGTTGGGACTTGGATCTCTCTGCTTTCCTACATCTAAGGCTTTATTAAAATCTATATTTTTTT
>JAGFPH010023481.1:0-11923 GCA_018207615.1 Philaenus spumarius
CAAAGTATATCAGAAAGTTTCAGCAATCAAGTGAAAGTGATTTTTCTATAAAGTGATTAATTATATCTCAGTCAAACCTAAGATAAAGGCATAACCTCAGAACCAATTGGGTGAGACCTAATTTAATTGATTTGAATTACTTTGTCATAACTAATAGCCTAGTATGCAGATCTTATAATAAAAAAAGAAAAAAAATTACAAACATTATTGAATATCAGTTTTATCTGTTAAAGTAACAGAATATTTTAATATAAACTTTTCAATGTGTACCTAAGGTGATACTATTAACAATTATTTCCCCAATCATTCACTCATTAACCAAACAATAACTTTTATTTCATTGATTTATTTTATGCTAATTTTAGGCTTGAAATCCCTACTTCCTTGAGATAAGCCGCTCTTACCTTAACCCCGAGAAAGAGACTCATATAGACAATTAATTTCATTTTATATCATGTTTAATATGTACCAATTTTTCTTTTATAATTAATAATTACATCAAACAGTTCTGATAATAGAAGAAATGGACACTTATTAAATGAAAGACATTCTAAGGAGCCATAAATAGCCCTAATTATTATTTGGATTTATAATATGTTATGTGTACCAATTTAATCTCTTTGCTACATTAATAGTTTCATTAAATAAGATTTATATAAATCAAGAAGAGGATTTTTCTTTTTATAAAGTTTATTCATACAAAAATTTTGTATGAATATCAATAAATAATTCCATTATTGTAATCAATTGCTGCTTTATTTCTCTGTATATTTTTTTTTAATTATTATTGTTATTACTAAGACATTTTACTATTCTTTACAAAAGAGCACCATAATGTGTAGTTTATAAATTTTAATATTTTGAATAAAATATTGATATTAAGGCTACGGCCACGCTAGGCGACCTGGTAGCCGCGACCTAGTCGCTGCGACAAAGAAAAAAAGTGGAATGCATTGAATGATATAGATACGGCCACGCTAGGCGACCCGCGACCAGCGACAGCAAATAGAACGCGACCGAGAGCGTTTTCTGGTCGCGACGTCAAATACGCTCCATATGTTATCTTATGGAGCCGGCCACGCTTCGCGACAGGTCGTTCCCCCACCCTTCTCTACTCCACCTGCTTTATGTGCGCTTTGATGCTAGTTCAGTGTTTTCAGAACCATGCCTTTTGACAAATGAAGAGAAGAATAAAGAAGGAAAGTTATTATTATTATTTTATTACACAATCTTATTACACAATTTTTTACTTATTAAATTCGAAAAGTAAAAAAGGAAAAATAGAATCAAGTGGGTGCATTCAATAAACGTTCAAAGGCCTATTTTAGGTGCTTTAGTGCTGTCACTGAAGATTAAGAAATTATGAAAAAACGTTTTTCAATCATTTTAGTATGTCTGTAAGGCCATTTGTTTTGAAAGTTTTTTTTGTAGCCGCGCGCACAATAACTCACCAAATTTTCACAATAGCTCACAGGTGCGTTGAAGGCAATCAAACACGTTTTACCGTAAATATTATTCGTATATTTTTATAGGCCTAATCGTTAAACGGTCTAAAAATTAGTACAGGATCTTCATTTTTGTATAGTATGTTTATACATACGTTGTTTATATCTAGTATTAGTTTTATTGAAATCTGGTAAATATTTTTAGAGAAAATGGGGTTTTACTTTTACTGAACACGCGTTTTTAATATCTGAAAGTGTACGATACATGTCTTCCGTAAAACAGATTTTTTTTTTAAATATTCAAGTGATTTTAATCAAATGTATAGGTACATATAAACAATATTTGTATAAAAAAAACTATACAAAATGGAGTTCCTATACAAAGTTTTAAACCGTTTAATGATTACGCCTATAAAAAGTTACGAATAAAGTTTACGGTGGCGTATTTGATAGGTGACGGGCTCGTATAAGCAAAGGGCGGTGTATGAGTTAATTAGTAGGCCTATCCATTATTTAATATATATATTTTTATTTGATTTAAGCAATTAAAAAAAAATATTAAACAAATATTAAGTACTTAGGACTAAGACTTTGACTTAATAACGAAAGCTAGAGCTACTACTAAAAGCCAAAAGCTTATGCTAGGTTTTTATTCAACATAAATAATGTACTCTTTTATTTTATTAAAGCATTTTTAAAAAGACAATTGAAGCAAGAAAACATGCAAATTATTCAGAAGATATTCGGCAATCACTAGCAATCATGTCCTCATTCAAAGAAGTCATCTTTTACTATTGTGTTACCGCGACTGTCGCTAAGTGTGGCATCTACCCGCGACCAGGTCGCGGATAAAAAATTCTCCGCGACCGGGTCGCGGTGACCAGGTCGCCTAGCGTGGCCGTAGCCTACAGAATTAATGTATATTTCAAAATGGCGACCAACGTGTTGGCTTATCTCAAGGAAGCTTAAATAACTTCTCTTAGATTAAGTGAACAATTTATTAGTTTTAAGATAATTTTGTGTATTGTATAATTTAGAAAATTAGAGAAAATGGAGCGACAACTTAATTATAACCTTAGAAGGCAAATAACGAAGACTCAAAAGGCAATTGAGTCAGAAGGGTTGCCAGATATAACTTCATCCCAACGTAACGAAGACGTGATCGCGAACCATGAAGAACACAGGAGGGGCGTCTTGCAGGAAGGGTCGCGGCTCCCAGAAGAAACTGACCAACCTAAAATCAATATAGAAGAGGAGTCTAAAACCATGAGTACTATTGAGGTTAACCAAGAGTCGACGAGTCAAGCTATGAATGAATCATTATTTCTATTTTTGAGCCAACTAAAGCAAGAGCTAAAGCAAGAGTTTAACCAATATAACCAAGGAATTAAACAAGAGCTCAGTCAGCTAAATAAACGCTTTGAATCACAAGAAGCACGACTCAACCAGCGTTTTGACTTCCAGAACAAACTTTTGGAAGCTCAAAACGAGAAATTAGAAAATTTTAGGGAGGATTTTCGATCAAAGATGGAACAAATAAAGATCGACATGATCGAATTAAACCAACAGACCAAAGAAGAGGCTACTATAAAGATCCGAGCGGAATGTAACCTTGTAAGAACATCATTACAGGAGGACATAACTAAGAACAAGGAGACTAATGAGGAGCAAGGTCAAAAGATCGACTGAATAGAACAGCTCGTAAATAACAACAATATTAAATTTGAGATTTTGGAAGAGTAGATACAAAGAAGCCATTCTACTTTACCGTCAACAATCCATGTGACCTGTGGAGGCGCTACAAATAACATGATGGACAATAGTATCCCGAAGTTCCACGGGAGGGAACATAACCCAACTGAACTACTACGATGGATACAGAAATTAGTTGAAAGAAAGACCACTGTAAATAACGGCTCAGACCAAATCAACCAGCTGATTGACACAATAGAATTATGTCTAGAAGGACATGCAGCCAGATGGTTTTCTCTGGTCAAGAATGATACGATGTTGGGAAGATTTTCGAGAGGTCTTCGAACGTAAATATTGGAGTAGAGAAGTACAGAGAGGAATCCGTCACCGACTTGAAACAGAAAAATATCAACCACAAGGAAAACTCAATCGATCCGAGTATTTCACTGAAAGAGTAATAACTCTAAAGGCAATCCAACCACCAATGTCAGAAGACGAAATAGTTACTTGTCTATCTGAACATTTTGAAGAATAGTCCAGGATGCAAGGAGAGTGCAGAGGATTGACAATATTCTCGATTTCGAATTACTACTCCAACGAGAAGATCTCAAGGATGCATATAATAGAGAAAGAAGTCGTCTGCAAGGAAACACATCACCTCCTTTACGAAACCGTTTCATGGGTAGAGAACAGCGACCCGGACCATCAAATCAATTTCATTTCCGACAGCCACCATTTCAACCAAATCAAGGACCACCGTACCATCAACAAAACTTGCGACCTCAAAATGGATTCACAAATTTCTCACGAAACACGTCTGGACAATACCAACACACTCATCGACCTCCATACCTCCCAGCTCCACAGTTTCATCCTCAAACAAACCGAGGAAACCAATCCATGATCAGGAGAGAGAGACCAACCGCAGGAAACAACCTGAACCATTGCACCTCGAAATCAAACTTACCCGACTCCAGAACAAATCAATGTTTGTCATGCGATTGCCGAAAACGTACATCCCTCAAATCAACCTGAACCAAACCCTACGAGCACCGTAACTCAGCAGGAAAACTGCTGAGCACAGGATATGTCACCAGCCCAGAGAGTCATCACTTCACGACTTTCATCTCACCAACCCTTAATGACATCAATTCTGTGCTGCGTCAGGACCTCGGAGCAAATAGGGCAATCACGTCAAATAATAAACTATTATATGAACCCTGTAACTTTCTTAGGTACAAAAATTTAATTTAATGAATTTATCTTATATAAGAAGTCGACCAAAAAATCAAAAATTCTAAGAAACACTCTAGACTTCTGATTTTATAAAAATTTTCTAACACCAGAATGATGCTAGGCTACACTTTAATTCTACTTAATTTTAATATTTAATTTTAATAAGGGTAACAGGTTCTAATTGTTTAGTAGTACTTTGAAAGGCATTAGGATGTAACAAACTTAACTCAGAGACATCATGGTAGTGGTATACTTTGGTCTATTCACACATATTTATTTTAAAATTACACATTATGAAATTATACATACACCTCATATCATTTCAATATTAATCTAAAATTCTAAAAGTTATAGACGCTTTAAAATTTATTTATTTGCAAAATCAATTTTTTAAATATGGCATGTAAGCTAGGGTCTAATCTATTTTCTTTATATCTCATGAGATTTTAAATTTATACGAAATCTGAAGCTACTCGAATTTAAAGACATGTCTGAATTCTTTAGAAAATAAACAAAGTTAGTAATACTTGCTCATTGTTCCTGTATTAGGCACATTACACTCATTTCGCGCACAACCGTTATACACGCCTCATGGCGACGATTCTTAAACTGTTAACATCGTCCAAAGTACATGTTGGATATTGAAATCATTCGGAACTCACGTTTCCCGAATGTATATACAAACTTTTTATGTAACTTACGTTATTTAACTTGTAAGATACTTCACTTAAAACCACATTCTCTGCAGAGCTATGTCACTGTCCGACTACATTTGCACCAAGCCATCTTGTAGAGTCCTGCCGGATGCATGTAAAATATGCGTTTCCGTAAAAGATGAAATTAGGGGAGGCTAGTCACAATGGACTCGTCCATCGCCTTGTATATCTTATAATCACATATACTTTTAATGTTTATATATTTGCACTTTTTATTGTTCTGAGTTTCTTATTGTTTCTTATTTTGTTTATAATTGTTTTCAGACACGGTTTTCATCGTATGCCAGCTTTTGTATTACTTTACTATTAATATTTTTAACACTGTACATTTTATATTATATAACTGTATTTTACATCTATGATTCTACTATGCCTGTTATTTTATGAAGTTATATTATATGCCATGTTATATTATTCTATTGTATTATTATTTATATGAAATAAAAATGTGTCTTGTTTTAATATGATTTGCTTTGTTTCTTTTAGTTACATTTTAATTAGCGTCTTGTTTTAATGTGTTTTTTATACTATATGACATTTTCTCAAATGTCTTACAATACAGTAAAACCTCTTATATCCGGATATCAAAAAATCCGGATTTGAGAGAGGTTTTTTTTAATATGGGTAAATTGGTTGAAATTAGGGATGGGTCGATTCTCAATACCGATTTTCGATACCACCGATACTTTAGCTTTGGTATCGGTATCGAGAATTGATAGCCGAAACTCGATACCGATTACCGATACCAAGAAATACTCAGTTGTCAGAACTGCCCGTTCTCGTATTAGACTCCGTGAATGTAATCTCCGGTATTTGCAATCTCATTCTCTGTATTTTAACTCAATTCAGCATTTAACAATAAATATCAGTAGGGAAAATGTAAAGCATTATTAATTTTATGTAAGTAGACATTTTCCCCAGTAAAATGTTTTAGGCAATTGTTTCCTTTCTTAAGTAAATGCTTCTTGTTTTATTTTTATTCATGCGTAGGCTGTTATTTGTACACAAGAAGTCTAGAGTAGGCTCAAGGTCAAACACTTATTGATTCGTTTGTTATCGTGTCTATAGAATTAGGGTGTCTACTGTGAAGAAAAATAACACATTTTATAGATCGGTAACAAAATTATTTAAACTTTAAAGTAATAATTTTATTTGTTTGAAATCGGGTAAAACTTGTTGGGACTTACGTTACCCGTGATTTATGATTTTTATGGGAGTCCCGACGGAATTCCTTTGTTTTACTTTTTACAGCCCAACTCAAAAACATCATTCGCTACTGCAGTATTTAGTCAAAAATATTCATTTTTGATAGATATATTTATTATTTTTTACTACGCCGGATATCGGAGGTTTCGGATATGAGAGGTTCGGATTAGAGAGGTTTTACTGTATTTGTATTTTATATTTTGCCAAAAAGGCGACATGTCACAACCCAGTCATTTTATTATTATAAGCAATATGTTTTGTGACAGGAATTTTCTAATAAATGAAGATAACAACAATCTAGCAACCGAGACCACCACAAATATATTAAAATGTCCAGAAATTGAGATTATAATAGGAGGAATTCATGTTAAGGCATTAATTGACACTGGATCTAACGTCAGTTGCTTAGCAGAACAATGGTTTCAGGACAACAAAAAACATCTTGAAAATTATGAAGAACTTCCAACGACTAACGTACAGATCACCACTGCTGTCGGCTCTAAAACACGTAGAGTTTCGAAGATAATTATGTTACAAATCACGATAGGAGGCGAAAAGATCTGGATACAAGCGTTAATTGTACCAAATTTAATAAGAAATTTAATTATAGGGATCGACTTGATGAGAATATTAGAGATGGAGTTAAACTTTATGACGTCGACGCTGAAAATAAAGGCGAATAGTGAGATACGAATACTAAAGTTTGAAGATGAAAAAAAAGAAGGAATTTTATGCTATATTATGAAAGGAAATACGGAGATTCACAATAATGAATATGAAAATAAAATAAATAAAATAATAAATGTATATGAAGTGAATTGTAAGGATATTCAAGAAGGGAACAAAGACAACGGTGAAGAATTAAATGAAGTAATAATAAGTTGCGCTTTGGAAGAAAATAACAATCTGAAACCATTAGAAAAACAAAATTTAATCAAATTATTGGTGGAATTTAAAGACATATTTTCGGATGCCCCTGGGTTATGTAATAAATATACGCATCATATCGAAATCAGAGAAGATAGAATTTTTCGAGGACAGACATACCCCGTCCCGTTGGTACACCAAGAGGCAGTAGCACAGGAAAATATAAGTATACAAATGATAACTTGCTGCAACTGTTACCGATCAGCTAAGCACCGAAAGGTCAATGACCTTATGGGAAACATTAACCATGTCATGAAGTGTTGAACGAAAACATATTTACTGCATATAAATTCACATTAATTATAAGGAATCAACCTCATTTTTCATTGTGTGTTAGTTCCCTGAAAATCCCATTTATCACAGTATTTTCAGGAAAAATAAGCAAGGGGATATTATAACAATTCAAAATGATGTTGAGAAATAAATCTGTACAAAATCAAATTAATTTAGGAATTCCATTTAAATCAAAAGAAACACTGGCGTGACACCTAGCGGTAGATTTCTACAACGTATATTAAACTATGAAATGGCCAAGATTTTCACCATTTCCAGTCACACAAAAACGTAAATAAAACAATTCACAAATTATAAGTCGTTATATCATCCATATTAAAAATAACCGTAAAAAACCTGAATTATCTATAGGCCTAACAATAAGTAGGTCTGAAGCAAACACAAGAGATAAATAGAATTCAATCGAAATAAAACGAGAATGTCAGAATACCTTTTATAGGCCGTGAACAGAAACAGCGATAGAATTTCATTAACTATGAAAATACCAGTCAAGTACGTATGGAATAAATATGGCCTATGGATATATTACATATGTATACACATTTTATCTCACTTAAAATATGACCGAGGATATTAAAATATTACAGAAATAGTCTAAAAAAAAAAATAAATAATAATAAAAGTCTGAAGAGAACGTTTTAGTACCATAAAATAGACATTGAAATTGGAACACGATTTTGATTGGCTTAGGCCAACATATGATTGGAATCATAAACAATATTAGAAGTCATGCTATGTATGTTAATTTGTAAAGATTAAATAATGCAAGAGAAGTTATTTAAATCCCATAGTATGTTTTAAACAATAATTTTAATAATAGTAAATTCAGTAAATGTAAATGTAACTATTAAAAGTTTAATTTTGTGTAATAGGGTAATAGGGTCATAATATACCATTTCATCTCCCCATATAAGAAGAACAAGAAGCAGTGGATTCAATAGGATATCTCTTTGCACAGCTTCAGTACTGCAAAAGAAAAAAATATATGTATTGTTGAATAAGACCCCAGACTGGATGGATGGGCCTCTGTATTTAATAATTTTAAGGTAGATTTTCCAAAAAGAAAAAAAAAGTATGACTGATATCAATTCAAAGTATATCAGAAAGTTTCAGCAATCAAGTGAAAGTGATTTTTCTATAAAGTGATTAATTATATCTCAGTCAAACCTAAGATAAAGGCATAACCTCAGAACCAATTGGGTGAGACCTAATTTAATTGATTTGAATTACTTTGTCATAACTAATAGCCTAGTATGCAGATCTTATAATAAAAAAAGAAAAAAAATTACAAACATTATTGAATATCAGTTTTATCTGTTAAAGTAACAGAATATTTTAATATAAACTTTTCAATGTGTACCTAAGGTGATACTATTAACAATTATTTCCCCAATCATTCACTCATTAACCAAACAATAACTTTTATTTCATTGATTTATTTTATGCTAATTTTAGGCTTGAAATCCCTACTTCCTTGAGATAAGCCGCTCTTACCTTAACCCCGAGAAAGAGACTCATATAGACAATTAATTTCATTTTATATCATGTTTAATATGTACCAATTTTTCTTTTATAATTAATAATTACATCAAACAGTTCTGATAATAGAAGAAATGGACACTTATTAAATGAAAGACATTCTAAGGAGCCATAAATAGCCCTAATTATTATTTGGATTTATAATATGTTATGTGTACCAATTTAATCTCTTTGCTACATTAATAGTTTCATTAAATAAGATTTATATAAATCAAGAAGAGGATTTTTCTTTTTATAAAGTTTATTCATACAAAAATTTTGTATGAATATCAATAAATAATTCCATTATTGTAATCAATTGCTGCTTTATTTCTCTGTATATTTTTTTTTAATTATTATTGTTATTACTAAGACATTTTACTATTCTTTACAAAAGAGCACCATAATGTGTAGTTTATAAATTTTAATATTTTGAATAAAATATTGATATTAAGGCTACGGCCACGCTAGGCGACCTGGTAGCCGCGACCTAGTCGCTGCGACAAAGAAAAAAAGTGGAATGCATTGAATGATATAGATACGGCCACGCTAGGCGACCCGCGACCAGCGACAGCAAATAGAACGCGACCGAGAGCGTTTTCTGGTCGCGACGTCAAATACGCTCCATATGTTATCTTATGGAGCCGGCCACGCTTCGCGACAGGTCGTTCCCCCACCCTTCTCTACTCCACCTGCTTTATGTGCGCTTTGATGCTAGTTCAGTGTTTTCAGAACCATGCCTTTTGACAAATGAAGAGAAGAATAAAGAAGGAAAGTTATTATTATTATTTTATTACACAATCTTATTACACAATTTTTTACTTATTAAATTCGAAAAGTAAAAAAGGAAAAATAGAATCAAGTGGGTGCATTCAATAAACGTTCAAAGGCCTATTTTAGGTGCTTTAGTGCTGTCACTGAAGATTAAGAAATTATGAAAAAACGTTTTTCAATCATTTTAGTATGTCTGTAAGGCCATTTGTTTTGAAAGTTTTTTTTGTAGCCGCGCGCACAATAACTCACCAAATTTTCACAATAGCTCACAGGTGCGTTGAAGGCAATCAAACACGTTTTACCGTAAATATTATTCGTATATTTTTATAGGCCTAATCGTTAAACGGTCTAAAAATTAGTACAGGATCTTCATTTTTGTATAGTATGTTTATACATACGTTGTTTATATCTAGTATTAGTTTTATTGAAATCTGGTAAATATTTTTAGAGAAAATGGGGTTTTACTTTTACTGAACACGCGTTTTTAATATCTGAAAGTGTACGATACATGTCTTCCGTAAAACAGATTTTTTTTTTAAATATTCAAGTGATTTTAATCAAATGTATAGGTACATATAAACAATATTTGTATAAAAAAAACTATACAAAATGGAGTTCCTATACAAAGTTTTAAACCGTTTAATGATTACGCCTATAAAAAGTTACGAATAAAGTTTACGGTGGCGTATTTGATAGGTGACGGGCTCGTATAAGCAAAGGGCGGTGTATGAGTTAATTAGTAGGCCTATCCATTATTTAATATATATATTTTTATTTGATTTAAGCAATTAAAAAAAAATATTAAACAAATATTAAGTACTTAGGACTAAGACTTTGACTTAATAACGAAAGCTAGAGCTACTACTAAAAGCCAAAAGCTTATGCTAGGTTTTTATTCAACATAAATAATGTACTCTTTTATTTTATTAAAGCATTTTTAAAAAGACAATTGAAGCAAGAAAACATGCAAATTATTCAGAAGATATTCGGCAATCACTAGCAATCATGTCCTCATTCAAAGAAGTCATCTTTTACTATTGTGTTACCGCGACTGTCGCTAAGTGTGGCATCTACCCGCGACCAGGTCGCGGATAAAAAATTCTCCGCGACCGGGTCGCGGTGACCAGGTCGCCTAGCGTGGCCGTAGCCTACAGAATTAATGTATATTTCAAAATGGCGACCAACGTGTTGGCTTATCTCAAGGAAGCTTAAATAACTTCTCTTAGATTAAGTGAACAATTTATTAGTTTTAAGATAATTTTGTGTATTGTATAATTTAGAAAATTAGAGAAAATGGAGCGACAACTTAATTATAACCTTAGAAGGCAAATAACGAAGACTCAAAAGGCAATTGAGTCAGAAGGGTTGCCAGATATAACTTCATCCCAACGTAACGAAGACGTGATCGCGAACCATGAAGAACACAGGAGGGGCGTCTTGCAGGAAGGGTCGCGGCTCCCAGAAGAAACTGACCAACCTAAAATCAATATAGAAGAGGAGTCTAAAACCATGAGTACTATTGAGGTTAACCAAGAGTCGACGAGTCAAGCTATGAATGAATCATTATTTCTATTTTTGAGCCAACTAAAGCAAGAGCTAAAGCAAGAGTTTAACCAATATAACCAAGGAATTAAACAAGAGCTCAGTCAGCTAAATAAACGCTTTGAATCACAAGAAGCACGACTCAACCAGCGTTTTGACTTCCAGAACAAACTTTTGGAAGCTCAAAACGAGAAATTAGAAAATTTTAGGGAGGATTTTCGATCAAAGATGGAACAAATAAAGATCGACATGATCGAATTAAACCAACAGACCAAAGAAGAGGCTACTATAAAGATCCGAGCGGAATGTAACCTTGTAAGAACATCATTACAGGAGGACATAACTAAGAACAAGGAGACTAATGAGGAGCAAGGTCAAAAGATCGACTGAATAGAACAGCTCGTAAATAACAACAATATTAAATTTGAGATTTTGGAAGAGTAGATACAAAGAAGCCATTCTACTTTACCGTCAACAATCCATGTGACCTGTGGAGGCGCTACAAATAACATGATGGACAATAGTATCCCGAAGTTCCACGGGAGGGAACATAACCCAACTGAACTACTACGA
>JAGFPH010023482.1:0-11923 GCA_018207615.1 Philaenus spumarius
ATGGATGGTATACGAACGCAAAGTGGACAAAGAACCAAAAAAAAAAAAAAACCCCATAAGGAATACACAGCAGAAATTTGCATTTGATTATAACGTTTGTAAGGCGAAAGATACATGATTTGTAATGCTTGATGACATATCTGTGAATGATTACCTGCAATTTAAAAAAAAATAAGGAAATCGGCCGGATAGAATGGCCGTACTGACTGCCACAAGTTTTCATAAATTCTTTTAATATACATCGGAAATGGACATTGTGCTTCCTCATTTCGTAAGTTGTGTTGAAAAGTTTACACTTCTCCCGTATGGTCTTAAACACACAATTTACTTTTTTTCCTATGGAAACTTGTCCGACTTATAAAACCAATGCGTGTACCATAATCGGACGTGAAATGCGGCCGTTGGAGTACAAACACATATATACATAAAAAGTTTAACGACACCCCAAAACGTGTTCTGGGGATCATGATCGGTGCTCATTGACAACTCCCGTCCTTAGGTATCACCATAAGAGACACTGCAATAGCTCATCTCGCCTATGATTCGCTAAAATGATCACGTTCACCCAATGCTGAAACCAAGAAGTGTAATGTTTATTGCATATTTCATAAGTAGTGATGTAAAGTTTTAAAAAAACATTTCCTATTTGGATAAAGATCTTAACTTTTTCTTTTCTTTTGTTTCAGGTAAGCCTAGATGATATTTTGAAACTGCTGCGAGATCTACAAGCGTAAGTTCAAATGTTAAACGTTGAGACTAGTTAAGCAGGTATAAAAGTGTGTTTGCGCCATCGGCCGCTAGGATTCGACGGTCACATGATAGTCGGATCTCTATGTCTCTCCTCCTCTTTCCATCCTTGTCCCACACTCGGCCGGCGAAAGCGCTTTGAGAGCTCCTAGCGACCGATGGCGCAAACTCACTTTATGCCTACGTTCCTGGTCTGAATCCTACCCATTTAAACTGTCCGTCTTATTGATATGTAGTCATTGGTCCAGGCGTGCAAATCAGCCCCCTTCCTTGTCTATCACAACACGGTGATAGTTTTAAGGTTTTGTTGTCGTGTTTTTTGACACTTTGTGAGCGCAGTTTTCGTCTAGTTACCCGCAAGCTTGCAGGGCACGTCCTGCTTTTTTGCACTTTAAGGCTACTGAAGACGGGACCTACAGTTTTACTTGGAATCCGAACCACAGCCAATGATGTCTGTTAAGAAACCATTCAGAAAATTATTCGGGGTCAATGTTAATTGAACCCGGAACTTTTCCATCGAGGGTTGCCATGACGATTGATAAAGCTTTCACGCCTTAACAACCACGGCCATCGTGACTTTGCAGGGCACTAGTGATTTGAGATAAGTCTCAATGTTCGAAACTGAAAATTAGAAGGACGAGGCGATTAAAACCGTCAAGTCAACGTATAAGCTTTTGTAAACTAGGTACAAAAGGCTTATTGAAAAAGATAACATTACAATGAGATTAGGAAAGGAAATAGATCTGAAAACCCGTTCTATATGAAAGGAAGGCGAAGCGCCTCCCCGAGTTGCTTCGTTAGAAACCGCTGTACCTTGTCTTCTTCAAAACTGAAAAGTTATTTCTAGATAACTAGGCGGGGCATGTACTGTTATGTGTAATAATTTACCTGTTCAACCTGACATCCTATACCGACATCGTTAACACAACTACATTACATATACACTAGGGGAAACCCCTGCGTGCTCCGCACGCTAACCCCGTTGGAACCTTCTTCTATACATGTAATCATGTTATGTTTTCTTTATAATAAAAGTGTAGGATTGATAATAACCCAAAGCTAAAATGGTAAATAATGTTAATTGTTCAAATCAAATTATGTCAACAGCAGTTTGAATAAAGGTTAAAAGAACCAGCAAGGGACAGGTATACGCTTTAGTAAAAACCTAACCCAAAAGTTAGAAATACAAATAATCCCTACAAAGTTTGAAATCAGCTGTCAATGGAAATATTAGAGTAAACAGTTGTTTTTTTTTCAATCGGTTACTATGGTAGTAAATGTAAACGTGTTGGTTCATCAGTTCTGGCCTAACCTGAGAATTTTTTCCGACTAAATTTACAAAAACCGGTATTGCAATAAAAAATGATTTTATCGAAATGAATTATAGCCTATACTCAAGTATAGTGTAGCTTTTTATTAGTAAAACTGTTTTTCCAATCGGTTCAGTAGTTCCAGAGATTACCCCCTACACACAAACAGATTTTATCTCTTTATAATATTAGTATAGATAATGCTGTTGTTATCTTTAACTGTTATCCTTCATCCGATTGTTTTGACAGCTACACCCTCCGATAGGGAATGAAAAGGGCTACAAAAAAGGTGACTTGAAATTGTTGTTAAAATATACGGTTTTGAGTAATTTTGATTTGAATTTAAAATTGCTGCCATTTTGAATTGCATGAGTGAATATAATCGTTTATTTTTCTTAAAATAGACCATTGTTAGGTTAAACTTCATGCCAAATTTGAACTCTATCGGACAAACCATTCTCTATATACAAATTATTTAAAAAAATGTCTGATATCTGGAAAACAAAGCTTTTCTAGACCTATGTTCAATTTTGTTTTTATCTATCCTTTCCTGAAGTTGTGCCGATATATCGATATTTTAAGTATCGATATATCGAGAGCAATATATCGATATATATTATTGGAATCCCTAACTGCTGGACTAGTGGCAGGAAATGAAACTTCAGTACTCTATGATTTTGTAGTAAACAAATAAAGTCTTTCGATGTCCAGCAATCTTAAAACTATCCAATCGATGACCTCAAATTTACCTCCACGTTTGATAACCTAAAACAGGGGCAAATAAAAACACAAAATCATCGGAAGTCTCGCGTCACGTGATCAAAGCTGCCATTATTTCCCGATGGCCAAACCCCGGTAGCCGCGTGAAACAATAAATATTTCTTAGCCGTCCGGTGTTTTGACGTCCGCCCGGCCCATTAGTTCTATCTGGCGTTTCTATCTAAAGTCCATGTCAGGTTTCTATTATTAATCCCACATTAACATCACCGTGTGACAGCTGAGTACACGATTGACCCGCTGGATTACTGTCCGACAAACCTAAAAAGTAAACTCTAATCCCTCATTCTTTTGCTTTCTTTAATATTTCGACCGGAATTTTAAACCTTTTTCTCTCCATCTCTGCGTTCGATCTTTGTATAATTTAAAGGATCGTGTAATGGCGATCATTAAGCAGAAAGGGAATGTCAATCAAAAGCGGAACGATTCGAGGTTATGTTACGAGTGGAACGGAGAATTTACCGGAGCAACAGGTGTGAACAACTGAGCGGCCACCCAGTATCGGCCGCCTTGAAAACTTTAGTACACATTTGGAAACAAATGGAGCTGAAAATGGGATTTAATGTCGAACCGGACTCGGGTTTGAGTTTTGTTTTTGGTCGAGGCCTTCATTGACGGATAATCTACTTGT
Organism: Philaenus spumarius; assembly: GCA_018207615.1. NCBI lineage: Eukaryota > Metazoa > Arthropoda > Insecta > Hemiptera > Aphrophoridae > Philaenus > Philaenus spumarius. The sequence continues at coordinate 3,466 of JAGFPH010023482.1, forward strand.
TTTTCTATGTCTTTTCGACAGTTTTTCTTTTTAGGACGCCTAAAGTGGAAACTGGCAGTCCGATATTGATTATACCGTCGTCCTTACCGTTTACTTGACAACACATCTAAGTTGTAGACGCGGAAGACGATAGGCGTAATATTGTTTAGTATTTCAATGAATTTAATAGAAAATGTTCCTGAGTGTATCAATTATAAGTCGAATTTTTGTATACTTTAACTAGAGGGCACCGCCCCAGCTCGCTACGCTAAAAAAATATAATAATAATAATAATAAAGTCAATATCTATCTATCTATGTCACCAACCCCAGCGGAGAAGCAAATGCAAACATATCATTTTATACTATGATATAATGACGTCTGATTAGGACAGATAATTTTTATTAGGGAATTTCCATAGGAAAAATGAGCTATTGCAGTGGCCCTTATGGTAAGACCCAAGGTCGGGAGTATCAAATGAGCACCGATCATGGTCCCCAGAACACGTTTTGGGGTGTCATTAAAAATCATATATATGTATATATGTGTTCGCACTCTATCGGCCGCTTTTTAAGTCCGATTTGGTTCAAATGTAGTACACATGTTGGTTGTCTACGTCGTTCGGACGAGTTCGTTAGCCGAAAAAATCCAACAATCGAAAGCACGTTTTTGGACCGGAAGTAACTGTTTTTGAGATTGTTCCTGCGAGAATGAATTTTTGGAGTTTTTCTGCAAATATAAATGTAGGATGTTATTGTGCACATTTTGTTGCACCTAAAAAATTACTTCCAAATCGGTTTCGTAAATTTTATTTTTAACTGCTTCATCTTAGAAAATTTAAAAAAAATAAAATTTACGAAATTGATTTGGGAGCACTTTGTTTTGTTTAGGTCAAGCACTTTGAAATAAACATTTTTTGTCTCTCGAAATGTTTTCTAAAAATTCTTCCTTTTCGAGATATTAGCAACTTTATGTCAATTTATTTCAACACGTTTAGGGCCGCCATTTTGGTTAGAGTGGACCTTTCGAAGTCCGGTTTGCGGCAATGTGTTCTACTAACTAAGACCTTTAATTTGATACCAAACTCTACCTATGCTGCCATTTAAGAATTTTGTCTGACTCCCCGTGGGCCGTCCCCCTTAAGGGATAAAAAAGTGATAATACCTTAAAAGAGTAGACATTTATGGCTATTATTGATATACCAAGTCTCCATTACTTTATCTATAATGGTAAAAAATATATTACACCGTTCCGGGACTTTTCAATCACACTGTATTTTGCAGAATATGTTCATCACGTACGACCTAGCAGATAGCTTCGTATTAATAAAAACTTGTTGTCCTGCGATTACGCTCCTCAGCTGCGTTAGCAGACTATATCCAACAACAGAAAGTTGTTCATATTTGACCCGGGTACTACAGCTAGGCTAACAATTTCAATACAGTAATAAAAATGCAAAACTGGCGAACAAGAAAAAGAGTTATTTCTGCATAAATCAAAGATGTCGCATAAAAAGGTCGTTACAATTCAATTGTTATGACGCCAATTCCAAAGTACATTTTCTTACGCTCCCACGCATATAACTCCTAGTATATTGAAATCGTTCCGAGTTGAATAAAACTGGAACACAATACGTCGGAATGTAAATAAAACACATCGTTAAAACTCGCTAATACAATAAACAGCCGAGTAGATGCCCGATGGTGTCCGATAATAGAATCATCATCCGATCGGACTGTCCTGCAGCGTTTACTCTGCGCAAGGCGGATTAATATCATTATGCGCAGTGTCTTGCGCAATGGCTTGATTATGGACGGCCTTGAACGTGTCATCTGCGGTTGAATCAACGTATCCGCTTACTCTAATCGTCGCATTATGGTCGTAGTTAGTTTCTTGGAATTGAAGTACTGTTGTGCATGGCTCTTAAAGCAGTAGTGCTTTCTTGGAATTTTAATACTTTTAAACCCAAATTAAGGATTCAGACGCGCGTAGTGAGATCTTAAACTTGGAAAAATACTATTTTGTACGGTTTGAAAGTTCGGTATATCTGTGCTTCGTTTTCAGATGTTTATTTGTTTAAATTACATCAGCTGATTTTAGGTCAGGATACCAATGCCTACTTTCGATTGATTTAAAACAATATTAAGTACAGGCCTTGATGAAACACTCGATGCGCCTAGGAGGGGAGGTAGAAGAGGGGAGACATAAACCAACTAAGGTGGTTGGTGGTTAATCCCCCAGCAGCTGTTCCGCGCATGCGCAAACCTTCTTTTTGCCCACTGCGCATCCCCAAGAAAGTTTCATCGCTCACCTCACGAGTAATAAGAAGAGAATAATCAATAAACCAAAATTGTTATCATTTACGAATTTACGTTTATTTTTAGGTTATGTAAATTGAGATCAGCTGATCGTTTAAATCACGTGTTATCTACCCCCCACCGATTGAGTTAACAGAATCCGAACAGTACAATTTTATTTAGAAAAGATCAGCGGACAAACTATTTTGGTTATAATCACATTTACGTAATTTGTAGGTTATGTAAACTGAGATCAGCTGATCGAGTGAATCAGCTGTTAGTTCCAGTTTACCGAGCGATCTGAATCTGTACAATGGAAATCAACTCGGAAGGGGTTCGACGGATCAAAATATTTTGATTCAATAATACCGTATTCATTTCGTAACCAACAAAAGCAGATGTCTCTGCGATCGTATTAGGAACGGGCTCACAGATGAAGATAGAAACGTGGTGACATCTGCGGCTGACAGTTGTTGGACGTTATAAATATTTAGGCGTTGCGTTTGACAGTGATCTGTGATTAGAAACGTAAATAATCCTGTTAAATAACCGTTTGAAGATGTCGACGGAACGACTTTGATGTGTTGTTTTTTTTTTTATTTTCGATTAGAATCGCTCGGTTTATGTAGGCCTAGTAAATGTGTATATTACGTGCTTTAGCCGTAGTAAAACTCCCAGTAGATGTTGTCTGACAGTAGACTATTGGTGTGGACAATAGAGCGCAGAATGTCCGCAGCTATTTTGTAAAGGGAAACGACTGATAAAGGAATAGATAACAAGCCAGCTTATCTATACAAGACCGCACTATCTACAATAGACAATGGTAACGCGGTACGAGGTTATAGGTTTTTTCCCAATGTTGTAGTACCTTAATTCGCTTTCTGGGTTGTTTAATTCGTCTAGGAAGTAATTGCAAACGTATGGATTTCCAGCCAGATCAGACAACAAATTCAAGACAAATTGAAGTTGCAAAACTTTTCTTTACAACTTTTTTGTTGGTAAGACTAATATTTTAAGTTAAAAGTACACACCTTTGGTCTGATAGTGCCCTTTACATACATATTCCTCAGGTTTTCCAAATGATAAATTATATTTTTTTGCCACTTTTCAACAATTTGTCTTTGAAAGTGGGTATCGTTTTTTCTTTTACAAAAAATCGTGTCTTAGGCCCGTATTACACTGTAAAACATTTTATAAAACGTGTTTTAAAAAAGTTCTTTGACCAAGATATTTGATATTGCATTGTGTATTGAAAATCCTCATAATATGAGGGTTGGCGTGCAAAACACGCAACGCCTCTGTGTATTGAAAATTCTCCCAATACTAAGATTGGCGTGCGAAGCACGCAAAACATTGTGTATGAAAATCCTCCCAATATGCGGGTTGGCGTGCGAAGCACGCACTGCAATGTGTATTGAAAGCACTCCCAATACGGGGGTTGGCGTGCGAAGCACGCAATGCAATTTGTATTGAAAATCCTCCCAACATGCGGGTTGGCGTGCGAAGCACGCAATGCACTGTGCGTCGGCCGCTTCTCATAGGGTTCAGTGTCAAGCTCACATGTGCGTCCTTAGCAGTGAACGTGTTAACGCGATGATAGAACTCAAACGTTAACGTTATAAAACGTGTATACGGGACCGTAGTATGTGCGGATAGTTTACTCCAGCCGCGTAATCTAATATTCGAATTTTTGATTAGCCTCCGAATGGGGCCCGGTCACATTCCGGAGTTCTACTCTATATAATATATTTTGTATGATTTTTTTTCTACCTACATCTGCCCAAAATGCTAAAATCTCCTATAATTCAAGGGAACTTAACGTAGGCCTACCTGTTTTAGGTTTAGACACGGTAGGGCCGAGAAAGCCTAAGTTCACGTAAACAGCAGTTTGAAACTTGTCCCATCTAAAATGTGCGTTGAGTTTCGTTAATTTCGAACTAAGAAATCTTTCTTGTTTGGGGGCAATAGTGCAGACTTTGTAGTGAAGGAGGGGAGGGGGCTACGAGAGGATGAAAATAATGAGGAAAGGTCGTCCCTTCCACTTAACCTCAATCAGCCGCTAAATTACAGATCACTGACTTGTAAGATGTACTATGCTGTGCAGAAGCTGATTGTGTTTACATCATAACATGCGTTAAGCGGATGCGCAGTACCGATATATATATATATATATATATATATAGTTACGAAAGTACAGGTATTGTTAATCATTGAACTACTGTAAATATACAAACCTGGACACGTTTGAAATAACTTTACAAATATGGAATATGTACTCCTTGTTCTAAAATTATTATAGTTAAACTAAACTTTAAATAAATACACGAAACCTTAAAAAGTCCTTTCCAATTTAAACCTCAGAAGTTTTTAGTAAAACTTAAACTATAAAGCTTTACATTATAATACGAAGTTGTAAATCACTTTAAAATACGACTTTAACCTTAAAATACACTGCTGTAACTCTCACCTAAAGTACAAAGATGTAATTCTAACCTTAAAATTCTAAATACAATGCTAATCTCAACCTACAAAGATGTAACTCTAAATTTCAAATGCAAAGATGTAACTCTAACCTTAAAATACAAACATTTTATTATAATCTCAAAATACGAAGATGTAACTGTAACCTTAAAATAAAAAGATTTAATTTTAATGCCAAACTACAAAGATGTAAATCTAACATTAAATTACAAAGAATTAACTATAATCTCAAAATACAAAGATGTAACTTTAACCTGATATTACAATGATATAACTCTAATTATTCAAAGATATAATTCTAACCATACAATGATATAACTCTAACCTTAAATTATAAAGTCTTACGTTAAAATACGAAGCTTTACCTCACTTTAAAGTACGACTTTAATTGTAACCGTAAAATACAAAGGTTTACATACAATTAAATAATAAAGTTATAATTCTAACCTCAAAATACAAAGATGTCATTCTAATCTCAAAATTCAAAGATGTAATTCTAACATTAAAATACAAAGATGTAACTTTAACCTGCTACAATGATATAACTCTAACTTATGCAAAGATATAACTCTAACTTTAAAATATAAAGTCTTGTACACGGTTGTATTTTTAAAATATAGACTTAAACTTCCTCACTTTTAGGATAGTTATCCACATCACTAACTCCTAAATATGCCCCGCTTGTTACAATATAAATCCAATTTTAAAACTTTCGTAAAATCCAATAAATACATTTCCCAAGTGAATTAATTGTTCCCCTCGCCTACGATGTTCTGCTGAATGCGCAGTGCTGGAAGTCATGGAAGCGTTCAGTTGAGTAAAATTTATGTGACATTAAATGTCACCGTGGAAAAATCGTGTGTCCGGTCTTGCAATACGTCATTAAAGTGGCAAGGTGTGCTCCCCCCCCTCCCACACGCTCGCTGACTTAATGCTAGCAGAACGTAATATGACACCCCCTGCTGGAAGTGCAGCAAAGCGGGAAAGATTTGTAGCGAGCTCACATCTGGACCTAACCTGTTGAAAGTTAGGTCAGACTGTTAATAGAGAAATATGAGACGGCTTTGTACTCGGGGAAAACTATAAACAATATCCTAATAGTGGGAAAGTACGTTTTCTTTATGTGCCAATTATATTTTGTCGTCTTTACGAGTCTTTTAACAGTTCATACAGGAAGTTAAAGTATGACGGTTTATATCTATATATATGAGGCTTTGTCGTGACTGAACGACTGACGTAAAATAAATGTGGAGCAAGAACTACTTAAGTTGGAAACACGAAAATTTAAAGTTATAATCTTACGGGTTCATAGATGCACAGTAGGAAAGGATTATGCAAACTTCGTATTTTGAAGAGTAATATAATTTGGATAAAACAGCTGTTCGGATCAGAAGCTTAGCAACACATGTTTGTTTACATCCATTAACATAGCAACCAACTTTTCTAGGTTAGATTAACAAACTAAAAGCAAACAAAAATAAACGGTACCAGGAACTGGCACATACTTTCTCACAAACATATTTAAATTATTAAACAGATTCATTGTGATTTTATAATCGTAGGTGGGGTAGGAGAGGTGATATTAATGTAGGAGATTAACTAATAAATATTATTATTATTAGCTAGACAGAAAATTATTCTATCGATTTCGAACAAATTTGCACAAAACACGTCTATTAGGCCTGTATAGATGCACAAAAAAAGGTTTTGAAAAGTTTTGAAAAACAACCCACTTTTTGGCCAAAATACCCCCAAAAATCAGTTATTATTATTATTATTAGCTAAACAAGAATTTTTTAGAAAGATACGGTTTTCTACATATGGTAGGGTACATTAAAGGCTTTAAATAAGCTAAATTTCATCAAAATCGTTAGAGCCGTTTTTTATAAAAAAAATAATAACAGATTTTTTGGGGGTTTTTTGCCAAAAAGGGGGTTGTTTTTCAAAAATGTTCAAAACCCTTTTTCGTGCATCTATATAGGCCTAATTGACATGTTTGGTGCAAATTTGTTCGAAATCGATCGAATAGTTTTCGCTCTAGCTTTGTATACATACAGACATTTTGTAAAAACCACTTTTTTGGACTCACGGGGGATATTTCCACAAAAATCTCAACATCGATTTTTTTTTGCGATCACTATAGGTACTTTCTCTATACTAGTAAAAAGTGCTGTTTTATAATGCAATTCAAACATCTGTTGATAGATATTATTAACAAAACAACTTTTGGATCAAAAACGTAAGATAATTTTAGGTTAGACCTACAATGAACAGGGTGTCGCTACGGGGAGGGGGGGGCGTCGCCCCCCAATAATCTTACAATCCAAAAGTTGGGAAATTTGAGATTTTGAAAAAGTTGGAATTTTGATTTTTGCATTAAATTGCACACAAAAACTCCAACTTGGGTTTTGAAAGTTTTTGTTCTTAATTACCAACATTCACAAAATAACAAGCAAGTAATAATAAGTTCCAATCCAAACATTTTTGGCAAATTATTTCTGCACCAAATAGATATATTGTCTTCTTTTAAACGATGTTCTGGGAAATTTAGTTCCAACCCTCGTTATTGTGGCTACAATGACTGTCACTGACATGCCATGTACTGCTCCAGGCTGCCAGGACCACTGTTGCCAGATTGGGGTTTTTTTAATGGGGCAATTTTTAAGTTTGCGGCAAATATCGGGGGAAAATAAAATGGTGCGGAAAATATGGGGAATGTTTTTCAAAAATGTGATGAACATGTAAAACATTCTTGTAAAATATTAAACACTCTTAAGTACTCAATAAAGCACCTGCAGTGTCCTTCGTACTTAGAGAAGTCCATTTTTTCAAAAAAATCTGAGGTCGAGCCTCCATGGCCCACTTGGATTTATTCCACAAAACATAACCCCGAGCCTCCTTCGGCGCGTTGGAACTCCCACACAAAAGTTGGGAAATATGGTCAAAATTGTTGGGAAATTTTAGATTTTGCCCCCCCCCCCCCAGTAAATTGTTGTAGCAACGTCCCTGACAATGAACCAATATAATCAGGTTAACTTATGCAATTCTTCATTACTAACAGTTTTTTTTTTTAGATTAGCTAAAAGCAAACAAAAGGTTTACTGTATTATAAGTAAAACATCTGGTGATACGTATTCTATTGTTTCCTTAGGTTGGTAATGTCAAAATCTGTTTGAAATGTTGATTATAGATTATTTAAATATTAATGGTGTTAGTCCAGCTCATGCTGCAATTCGGTTTGTTGTGGACGGTCGTGTCTATTTCGATTTCTGTCCTACATTAGCTACGCATAGGTCACTGCTCAATCGTCATTTTCTTGGAAATATCAGAGTATACAATAAATTGTTTGCATTGGCTTCGTCATGGCTCACCGCGGTGTTGGTGAGCGAAGCGTCTGTTAGAGAGGATTAGAATATTCGACAAACCAGAACACAGGCAGCGATCGCTAAGATTTTCGCTCGGAAGACTGTACAGTGCGTTCCAAGACTCGGGACTCATCTGCCAAGTCTGTGTAACAGACTAGAGTTCCTTTGGCAGATCGTGATTCTTTTCCTTCCCAGTCTTCTCGGGTTCCGATGGTCTCTGTGAAGGGTCTTTAGAAGACGTACTCAGTATCCATTGCGTCAGACACCGAGTTTTTATTTGAAGTTTAGCATGTCGGAATGTCCTGCTCCGGGCACACCCTTCCACCGTTCGTTCTT
>JAGFPH010023484.1:0-11922 GCA_018207615.1 Philaenus spumarius
GGCGTGCGAAGCACGCAATGCTCTGTGTATTGAAGATACTCCCAATATGCGGAATGGCGTGCGAAGCACGCAATGCTCTGTGCATTAAAGATACTCATAAAAACATTTTCCCACACCGCTTTCTAATGTGACTCATCCTTCAAACGAACTAGTGGATGTTTACCTCACCCTTAACACGTTCACTGCTACGCAAATTTCGTAATTCTTATGATAGGAGCTGACCTTTTAGTTTTTATATTTATGGCCCGAGTAGAAATTACTTTTTTTTTTATTTTTCAACCTTTCCACGGAATAATCACTAATATTTCAAAGCTGACGCAAATGTGCACAAAAACGCAATGCATTTGTATTGAAAATACCCCCGATCCGGGGGTTGGCGTGCGAAGCACGCAATGCTATTTGTATTGAAAATTATCCCAGTACGAGAGTTGGCGTGCGAAGCACGCAATGCATTATGTATTGAAATCACTCCCAATAAGCGGGTTGGCGTGCGAAGCACGCAATGCACTGCGTATTGAAAATTCTCCTTACGTGCTGGTTGGCGTTCGAAGCACGCAATGCATTGTGTATTGAAAATACTTCTAATGCGGGGGTTGGCGTGCAATGCACTGTGTCGGCCGCTTCTAATAATAATAATAATAATATTTTATTTTCCTCCAATTATTTACAGTACCTGGGGGACCGAGTATTACTCGGTACTTTTTTTTTTAAAGGTTAGAAATGAAAAAAAATTTTATAATTGGATACACTTCAGAAATACATCATGTAAAAAAAATACTATTTAAAAACAACAGACTTTATTTATGCCTACGTAACTATTGCTGCTGGTAATTTTTAACTCGGTAAATGTGTACAACTATAAGGATTATAAATAAAACTGTAGGCCTATTTGTAAAAAAATGTACTATTTACTACTACGCTGGGTTTTGTAGTATTACAGATGAGTGGTGAAATCAGCTGTTATATTATACAATGTATAAATAAATAAACTTAATTAACTGAACTAAATCAAAATATTAAAATCAGGTAAGTACTGTTTTGTAGGCCTACTCATATATATAACTCGCGAAATATTAGCACGGGTCAGCTGATTTCAAGCTTAAAACAATTCTAACCTTTAAGACAAATTATTTATGTTTAATACTTACAAAATAAATTTAAACGAGCAAATTAAATGGAAACATTTATAGGAGACAGCTGATGGAAATATTATAGGAAACAGCTGATGTTTGTCATATGTATCCTATTGATTTTAAATTACATAACCCCAATGTTAAAAATTTTCAATTTTCAAATGAGTTTTTCAGAAAAATACGGGTTTTCCTGAGGTAGTGGTTTTCACCAATCGATTTTTTAGTCCCAAAAGCCTCTAATCCCAAACTTTCAGCAAAGTCCTTCCGCTGGATCTCGAGATTGCTCGTACAAACACACAAACACACAAACAAACCAACAAACAAACAGACATTGCTCGTATTAGAGTATAGGATTTAGTAAAGTTTTCTGACATTTATTACAAAATTTTTAGAAATATATACAGGGTGATTAGCATAATGTTCCGAGCACTTTTTGAGCTGATTGCATCAGCGAAAATAAGGGAAAAAGTTTATATTTATATAGACATGCTTTCGTTAGATAGTAACAACAGCTGGCGACAGATTTATCCCGTGTTTAATATTCCCCGTAGAAACGAATTTGATTTAAATTTGCATCACAAAAATGTTACGATTTACTGTCTACTGCATTTTGCTTTAATGAAAAACGTTTTTTTTTTTTTTTACTTTCTCCCCCTATAGGCCTACCATAGTATATGGAGAAATTATTGTATTCGTCAAAATTTTAGAGTTTGAGTTTTTGGTGGAAATATCCGTTTTGGGTCTCCCTGAACCTAAAAAAGTGGTTTTCGGAGTGATGTCTGTGTGTGTGTCTGTGTGTCTGTGTGGATGTTATCAGACCTAGAGCCTAAACCAGTCGTCCGATTTTGATGAAATTTGGTATGGAGGTACTATAATCCACGGTATCTCCAGGTGTTTTTTTCATTTTTATGAATTTTTTATTTTTAAGGGTAATTTTCCCATACAAACCCTTAAAATAACGGAAATATCAACTTTTCTCAAAAACTGCTCTAACGATTTTGATTAAAATTTTATAGTTTATTAGAGACCTAAAGTACTATAAACTATAAAATTTTAATCAAAATTGTTCGAACCGTTTTTGAGAAAATTTGGTTTTTCCGTTATTTTATGGATTTTTATGGGAAAATTACAGTGCAATCTCTTAACAAAATTACAGTATAAGCTATCATTAAAAAAAAACAATAATACGAAATTTATGTTTCTTTCATACACTTTTGGCTTCATGAAATAATATTTTTTTATTATGTTCCTATAATGAAGGAGAAAGTATGTGTCAGTTTCCTGATACCGCTTATTTAAAGAAGAGAACAGAGGGTAGTTAATTGAATGATAAAAATGTTTCTTTTTTGGCGATTATTAATAATTGTTTTGATATTAATATTATGTAAGAAATTGCGAGTTTTCGAAAATATTTCTAGAAAAGTTAATGTTTTTATTACAATTATTTGTGTGTGTGTGTGTGTGTGTGAAATGTCAGCATTCTATACGCTAACGAAATGTATCAAATATGACTTAAACAGTGGAGTTTATCAACGTTTAATTTGTAAATTCAGTGATAATTTAAACCATCTGAAGTATGATCTTTCTGTATTTACATTCATTACCGTAGCAACCAATTTGATAACTTTAGGTCCCTAATAAACCATAAAATTTTAATCAAAATCGTTAGAGCCGTTTTTGAGAAAAGTTGTTTTTTCCGTTATTTTATGTATTTTTATGGAAACATTACCCTTTAAAATCAAAAATTCACAAAAATGAAAAAAACGCCTGAAGATACCGTGGATTAGTACCTCCATACAAAATTTCATCAAAATCGGACGACTTGTTTATTCTCTAGGTCTGATAACATCCACACACACACACACCCAGACACCCCCCCCACACACCCCCGCCCCCCATACACACACACCCACATCACTCCGAAAACCACTTTTTTTAGGTTCAGGGAGACTCAAAACGGATATTTCCACCAAAAACTCAAACTCGAACATTTTTACGAATACAATAGGCCTACTTTCTCCATATACTATGGTATAGGGGGAGAAAGTAACATATTATATTCATTACTTTTAGTACTGTAAGGGACAAATAATGTTCTCGGGACCTTCAGTCAACTTTGCAATTTTATTAAAATTCGTTTTCACAGTTTCCCCATTTGTTCCACAATAATAGCATGAATAGATTCAATAATATATGTTATAAACTTCTACAATAAATTCCAACTCGGTAAAATAGAAGTTTCTGATTTAACAAGTGTTCATAGATAAAATCTAGTATTTCTTGCATTATAACACAGAACAGATCCAACAAAAAGCCTCCGATATTTGTCCAATATGTTTGTAGTACAGGCGAAGATATTACACTTTGCGACATCACCTGCCACGCTTCAGTAACAGATGTGTTTTATGCCGAAGCGACTTGAACGCTCGGATAAGTGCGAAGGCCCGAGACAATTTGTCGGATATTACGGAATATTTGTTTTAGACATGCGAGTGATCCTTTTCATATAAAACAGGTTTCCTTGGCGAAATTTTTAGCAGGAAGAGATCGCTTCTAAGAACTGGAAATATATGTATTACTTTTCGTTTTTAAAACAAATACTTTTTGTTTTGCTTGCAGTAGGAGTTGACAAATAGAAAATGTAACGCGTAACGAAAAACCGTTATCTAATTGGTCGCTATGGTAATCTATATATCTATATACATAATTAATTTTCTAGGGGTTATTTTGTGAGTAGAACTCCTCCTAGAGTTTTTAACCGATTTTGATGTTTTTGGTGTCATTTTACAGAGCTCACTCTGAAGTTGTGCTTCCCTTAAAATAAGGTCAATGTATGTTAAGGGCTTCGCCCCAGTGGCCCTCAAAGTTGCCATGTTAATCTTATGGAAGGTCAATCTTAAGGAAGAAGAAGAAATATTTCTTTTGATTTTATCAGAAACAGCTGTTCGTATGAAAAGTTTAAAACAGCTGATTTTGATCAACAGCTGATTTTGATCAACAACTGATTTCGATCAAAAACTGAATATAATTTTTAGGTTAGGTAAATCAAACAATAGCGAAGCATTGCCATGTCCACTAGTGAATATTAATACACTCAAGAAAAATTTGTTTTGGTTCATCAATTTAAGTTAGGTTAGGTTCCGTCCGGCGTAGTTCGGATATTATCGTCAATCGTTGGTATTAAAAGTAAAAGTGAGGTAAATTATCTTACTATTGCAATTTTGCTATGTAATAAATGGAAAGTTTGTGTAATACAAACTTAAAAAAGTAAGTTGATATAATTTTATATTTTGATGCAAGTATTACTGTTTCCATACGTTTAATGTTATTATAATAAAGGTGTAGAATTAATTATAACCTCAAAGCTAAGATAGTAAACACAGTTAAATGTCCATTCATTGTAAATACATTCAATAAACATAAAATGTTGGTTCATCAGTCTAGGCCTAACCTAAAATTATGTGTGTATGTTGCCGTTAAGACAGGTAAAATGCATTAAACATAGGCTACACACAATAATTTTAGGATAGGCCTAGACTGATCAACCAAGATTTTATGTTTATTGAATTGAATGCATTTACAATGAATGAACATTTAACTGTGTTTACCATCTTAGCTTCGATGTTATAATCCACATTAGGAATAGAAGAAAAGGCGTGATGAACTTCGTTCCTGACGGGGTCCCACGACCGTAGGCCTACACATTTTTATTTAATGAGTCACAATAAAGAAAACGTCTCTTTAAACGCTTTTTTTACCAGCTATTCCCAGTTTGAAATAAACGGTATCAGTTAACTGACACAAACTTTCTCCCAACTTACTGTAGTCAAATTAATATTGTTTTTAATCATTTTATTTACTACTTTTTAGAACAAAACAAAAAAATAATATTCTACCTACGTCAATCTTATAAAAAAGTTATTGTCCCAGGCGGGATTCGATCGCGCGACCTTTGAATTACTGGCCGTCCTCGCTACCGTTGTGCTACCCCGTGCGGCCGTCGCTGTGATGCTAGATTGACAACATAAACTTGTTTATTTTTTAACATTTCCCCATAATTATGAAACGCCGAAGTTTTGATAAGAGCGGGTGGTGTCATTTTGTTTGGCATCTTAAGCACTATAAATACTGAAAATTTGATCAAAATCGTTAGAGCCGTTTTTGAGAAATTTGCATTTTTGTCGTTTTTTATTGGTTTTTAGGGGTAAATTACCCTTAAAAATTAAAAATTCCAAAAAATGAAAAAAACGCCTGGAGATATTAGGGTTTAGTACCTACATACCAAATTTCATGAAAATCGGACCAATAGTGTCCCCTCTGGTCGTGTATACATACTGACACACTGACAGACAGACACCACGTTAAAAACACTTTTTTGGGTTCAAGGAGCACCAAAACAAAAAATTCCACTAAAAATATTTTTGGGTTCAGGGAGCACCAACACAGATAATTGCACTAAACAATTTTTTGGGGTTCTGGGAGCACCAAAACAGATAATTCAACTGAAAATTCAAATTCGAACATTTTTACGAAAACAATACTTTCTCCATATACTACGTATAGGGCGGAGAAAGTAAAAATGTATATTTTTAGAACAGCTTATCCGTTCGAGTTGAAATTGGTGGTTGGGTTTTTTTTAACTCTTATAAAAGCGAGTGTACAGTATTTACGTTTAACAAAATAGTATATAACGCATGCGCAAAGCCATGATAACTATCCATTTATTAGACATATGTTACGTTTTTGAGCAGCTGTCAACAACAACTCTCGCTTTAGACAACAGCTGATTTCGCTCGTCATCTGTAATGCAAGTTTACAACTTCAATCAAAACAAACTTGTTATAATGTCTACAAGTAGGCTATATTAATATATAATGTGCTATATGGTGGGCTTTTAGGTTAGAAATCGTTGAACGTGTATGTATTTTCACAGTCATTTTTGTTTACTTCATTCCTGACAGCCTGAAAAAACAACATAGGCCTACAAAAATAAAACTATATTTTAAACTATCCTTTTCTTGGGCTATTGTTCTGAATTATTGATATTTTAATAAAATCATAATAGTTTGAGATTCCTTTAATTTACAAATAAACGCCTACTGACGAGGAAAACTTAGTGAACTAAATTATTGTATTGAAAATATTTGTGGTTGAAACTGTTGATTTTAACAGGAATATGAATAAAAAGTGTAAGGCTTTGCTCCAGTAAAAAATAAAACAATTTTCTACTCCGTCGAGTGGAGTTTCTTGCAGCTGAGCGCTTTGACATTAAAACCATTTTACAAATCCATCTTTTCTAATTGAACGCTGAAAAAAACTGAATATTCTTTACAAAAATTGCGGATCCGGCTTGCGGTACCCTTTTAGTTATTTGTGTTTTATTGTATAAGGAAAAACGTTCTTGGTACTTTAAAAAATGTCAATTATGCGACAAACGAACGGGATTTAAAAAAATGTGAAACGCAAAACTTACGCGTATTGTGACTGCGGTTAAAATGAGACTTTGCAAACGATTTTATGATAATCAATAAATGGTTTTTAATTTAACATTGCTCTTAACGGGATACAAATCCAAGATGGCAGCCACTACAGCAGACTCTTATGCACACCCAAGATTTGTTTATTAAATACAGTACTAATGCCAACCTCAGCACATTATATTATTGAATGCTGAATGCAGGTAAACATACGTTAAAAACTTCAGGCTATTTTCCAAAGCAGGCTTACATAGGATTTAGCCCAGTGTATAGGGGGGTTTCAGCTTACATTAATTGCGACAAAAGATTTTTTTTATAGGATCGTTTGGTATGGTGTGGGTATGCCAAATCTAATTTTGCGACTTCGAAAGGAAGGGGGGGCACAACTTTTAAGTGGCAAAAAACCTCGAAAATTTTGGAATCTTTCCAGTTTTTCGCTTATAACCAAAAAACGGTCCATATTATGTAAAAAATAGATCAGTAGTAAATTAAAGAAGAAAAAATTTCGCGTTGATTAAAAAGACAAAGTTAAAAATTGGTCCAGTAGTTCGAATTTTATGGGGATCCAAAAAACAGCAAATTTTTCCAACTTTGCCAAAAATTGTGTTTTACCAATTTTCAATGTGCTGTAAGTTTCCAACATCAAATTTTATCAGCACCACCCCCCCCTCCCTAAAAGTTGTAGAACATCAATCTTTGAGTTCAAAAAGCACCGATTTTTCTAAATTGAGCTGATTTTGAAATTTTGTCAACTCATAAAGCAAAATTGGGGAAAACCTTAAATTCTCACAATCGGGGTTTCGCTCTTTTTCGATGTCTATGAGTCCGGAAATCAATTCTGAGGCTTAGGTATGTCGTCTGAATGCATCTGGAAATTATCTTCGCCCAAAGTAACTTTTGAAGCAATCGGAAATTTTGAGTGTCCCCTAAAAATGGGGGATTTTGGGGGCAACTCAAAATTTTTAAATAGGAAGTATGGTCATGTGATACCTCATTTTAAAGGTCTATTTAAGACTAGGAAAATTACATAAAGAAAATAAATATCGGACCACCCAAAACTACATAAAATTAGTCTACAATTATTATTAATAGTGTACAATAATTAGAGTACAAATAAATTACCCTTAATTGTAGGCTCTGTACATGTAGCATATCGAAAATTCCCTAACGGCATACACCCGGTTAGATACATTTTGTTGTTTGTAGGTCTTGGTAGTTTCTTCTGAAGTGAACAAACATAATTGCAAACAAACATAAATGTTCAATGATCTCTAACCTCAAAACAAGTCATACAGCCTTCATTAGTTCTATAACACTTTAAACCAACCAGCTGACCGGCGCGAATATTTCGCAAGTTAGAAATACTTATAGGCCAGGTCAGTAGGGGTAAATTTAGACCAAAAGTTCCAGTAATTTACAATATGGCTGATTTTGTTTTAATAAGTACATTAAAGTATGTAGATTAACATAAAACAAAGTTTACCAGTCTATCGATTTCCCAAAGTCGAAAAAAAATCGATTATCATTTTATTTTCGATTATCCTTAATATTTCGAGCTGGGATGAAGATAGAGAAAAACCAAAAATAGCACCGTGTAGGGGAGGTATTTTTCAACAAAAAAGGTCAAGTGTATTTATTTCGTCCGAACAATGGTTTGTCTGGAAAAAATTCGATAATGCGGGTATGTATTTTGCAGCAGGGGAAATCACTAAAAGGGGACATCTTATTCATATATGAAGCGTTGGCTCATTCGAAATTGGCCGAATTTTAATATATCGAATTGAAACTTGACGTAGGAGTTAAAATATATATTTTAAACATTTATGCTGAGTCTCAGCTTGTTATCTTGAAAATGACCCGATCTAGGAGTCGATTTCGATTATCGATTTTAGGAGTACCGGACCCACGAACTAATTTCAATCTATTCCAGTTTAGTCAATTTTTGGACTATCAACATCAAATTTGTTTTACAACTTAAGTACACCAGTATAAATATTCTTAGTAAGTATGAACGATTTTTTTCATGCTATTTTTAAAAACGAGGCGCTTGAAAATAGTCTTCTGTTTTACCTATCTCGTTTTAACTATAACACCATTGGATTCAACGACTCCATTTTCGACATTTTTGAACATATCAATTTAAAAATTGGTACAGAAGTTACAAACACAATTGTTTTTTGCTATACTTATTTAAAAAACTATATTTAAAAAATTGACTTAGCTGCAGCCGATTAACTCAAGCGTTTTGATGAAAAATCTAAAAAGGTCTAAAATTATACTTTTTTAAGTTACTTGTGCTTTGAAAAATGAATAATAAAAAAGGTTTATACTCCTTGATCTTGTTTGAATCTATATATTTAACTTGCAAAAAAACTTTCAGGTTGATATTTTGAAAACTTTTTAAACTGGAGCTGTTTAAAATGAATTGGTGGGTCCAGTACTCCTAAAATCGAGACACCCATTGATAAGTCAAGTGGCTCTAGATCGGGTAATTTTCGGAAGATAACCAGCTGAGACTCAGCATAAATGTTTAAAATATATATTTTAACTCCTATGTTAAGTTTTAATTCGATATATTAAAATTCAGCCAATTTAGAATGAGCCAACGCTTAATATATGAATAAGATGTCCCCTTTAAGTGATTTCCCCTGCTTCAAAATACATACCTGCATTATCGAATTTTGTCCAGACAAACCATTGCTCGGACGAAATAAATACATATGACCTTTTTTGTTGAAAAATACCTCCCCTACACGGTAGTATTTTTGATTTTTCTCTATCTTCATCCCAGCTCGAAATATTAAGGATAATAAAAAAAAAATGATACTCGATTTTTTTTCCGACTTTGGGAAATCGATAGACTGGTAAACTTTGTTTTATGTTAATCTACATACTTTAAGGTACTTATAAAAAAAATCAGCCGTATTGCAAATTACTGGTAGTTGTAACCTATACCGACTGGGCTATTACCCGATTTAATTCAGTTAATGACGTTGATTTATTTACGTCGGTTTACAAGTAACAGCTTATAGCGCTTTACGTTGATTTAATTTGATTGATTCACGTGATAGATTACGCTTGCAAATAGAATGTAAACTATCTAACAGCTGTCGAACAATAGATGGCGTCTTTCATTAGAAAATCGTATGCACTTTCATATGAAACGTTTTTTAGTAAATATGTTTAGCGGAAACATTAATTTTAAGGTGTTTGTCTATTTTTCGTCGATAGCGGGGAACATAAGCTTTAAAATTATGTTTGAATCATTAATTATGATTAATTAAGGGAAATATGGTGTTGCTACAAAAAACACCTTTGAGAAATAATATGTAAGGATATTTTGAAGTTACATATTTTCTCATACGTATAAAACTAATCGGATTGAATAGTCAACTCCTATAAAACCGAGTGTACGTACGTACGTGAGTAACATATAATATAACAGTAGATTTCACCCGTCATCAAATCTGTAATACTTGAACGAACCCAGTGTATAGATTATACTTTGGTTTTATGTTTACAACTTCAATCATTATAATGAAGTAGATATTTTTAAATATGAGTTACAGAACTAACCTATGCTTTGAGGTTATAAACTAAATATAAATACAACCTTTTATCATCAATATATTCGTTTGTACAAACTTAAAGAAGTGATACCTATTCGTTTACCTTCGGAAACATTCGTACATCTTCGTATAACAATCAACATATATTCGATTATTAATTTACTCACTATAATATTAGTAACTTCTAAATCGTTTGATCAATCAATATGAAATAAAAACAATTAAAAGATAATATTTTTATCTTTCTTTAAATATATAACTAGGGGCTCTGCCCCTGGACGCTTCGCGCCTCAACCACACCTCGGCCTTCGGCCTCAGATGGCTGCTTCGCTTCGCTCGCAGTTGGAAAATTCGCTAAATAATCTCGTAAATCTTTGGCTCGTTTGTATATAGGTTTGTAAAATTATGAAACCAGGCTTAAATATAATATTAACAGTAATTAAGATTAATTATAACCTCAAATACATACTTTAGAAACGTGAGAGGCTTTCATTACGATTTTAGTCCTAGTTCTACTATCTTCTGTCAACTAAAGTTTTGAAACCAGGCCTAAATATAATAAAAATTATTGCAGGATTAGCATAACCTCAATACTATGTTTCAGAAATGAGCCAGGCCTATATTACAAAATTTACTATTCTAATTCATCCACCTTTGCCAAGTTTACCTTTTTTTCTTCTTTTTTTGACAAAATAAATCTGGCCCAAAATAAATTAGTTTGTTTTTTTAACAGTAATTAAAAACTATCCAATGAACAGCTGATAAAACAGTATAAATTGGCTTGTTTATAAACAGCTGTTTTAATCGCTTCATTTACTATTTCGTTGTTATTTTTTAACCAACATGGCAACCCATAAGACCCAATGTTAAAAATTTTCAACTTTTAAATTAGATTTTCTCAAAAAATTGCGTTTTTACACAAAATACAACTATGTGGGTGTACTTAAAAATCAAAACTACACCAAAATACTAAATTTCTTTGAATTCGTTAGAGCCGTTTTCGAGATCCGCGACAGTTACAAAGACAGATACAAAGATAGGTACAAAGATAGATACAAGAATTGCTCATTTAAAGTAATAGGATTGCGTATGTAAATAAAAATGTTTAACAAATAGGCCTACAGTTTTATATCGTTATAATGCACACATTTACCGAGTTAAAAATATCCGTCAGCATAGTTAGGTAGGCCTAGATAAGTAGGCCTTTGTTGTTTTTAAATATCATTTTTTTAAATTATGTATTTCTGATGTGTATCTAATTAATTAGCCTGTGATTTTTCCCGGGGGCTTAGTAGTTAGAATAATCAGAAAACACATCTTCTTGGCCGTGCTCGGTTTTGTGTTTTTCTCGTACAAATAACATTGGAAGTACGTTACAGTAAGTCTAACCTAACCTTAACTAAACACAAGAGGTAGTTTGTACAGGAGACGGTTCCAAGCAAACAGTTTGATTAAACAAAACAAGTGTGATGTTGTTTGAAGCGTCAATTTGCCCTGCACCGAGTGACAATTCCCCCCCCCCCCCCCACTGAAACAAGAGGGCGGATGAAATGCAATGTCTTACAGGAGAGGGTTACGCATTGGTCTGGGAAGCACGGACTAGAGTCAGGTGGAGATTAGCTGTCTGAAAACTGAAAGCAATGTTAGATATTACTTTCTCTGCAACGGGATTGGTTCAGGGTTATGGAGATCGTGTAACTCAAGTGGGATGTATGTGAATAAGATTAAACCCGCTAGAGAGTT
>JAGFPH010023486.1:0-11919 GCA_018207615.1 Philaenus spumarius
CTCCAGACAGATGTTATATCGTCCCGGGGACTTGTGGAGTGAAGCTCCGGGGAAGTTAAGGCGAGTTTTCCCGTAAAAGGCATTTAAGGGAAAATCGCATGACGCTGACTGAAGTTGGCCCTTTTGAGGGCAAAAAAATTAGGTGAAGAATTTATGATTCGTTGTCGCATGTAAGCGGGTTTCGCATGTAAGTTGGCCCTTTGGACAGTCAAGAAGTTTCTTGGTGACTAGATTTTTTTTCCACTGGACTGTATATACAATGCCGGGGAATCTCACGAAGAATTTTATTATTGAAAATATTGTAGCTGCGCTACAACAGGGTTATTATCAATCCTTCACCTTTATTATAAAGAAAACAACATGATTATGTGTATAGAAGGCTCCAACGGGGTTGGAATTCGGAGTACGCTGGGGTTTAAACAGTATTTCATAAAATTAGAGCTAATTGTATTCAGGCGTCAATTTATTATGCAGGAATTCGCCATTGTATTTTTAATATTTTACCTTTTTTTATTTCATAAAATTGGCACAAAATAGTCTGTTAAACCAAGCATTCACTGTATTCTATGTTGAAATTTGTATGTCTACAATCTCTAGTTTGTATGGTTGTTTATAAGATGTTACAAAATAACAACACAGAAAAACTATACTATGCACAAAATAAAACTCTATTATAGTGCATTAACTAGTACTGTATAATCTTAACTACTATATTTAAATGTAAGCAATACTTATCACTCGAAGCTTAAATATAAAATAATACAATTCTAAAACTATCTCATCCAGTGATATCCCACCAGAATCAGATGGTTAATTCACTGTTTATTTGGAAAGTCCTGGTCCTATTTTGACAAACATCTGAATTCATGAGTCAATGTAATAACTAAGATCCCAAAGTTTTGCAGCAGTCTCACTTAACCTGCTATAAGTGAAAACTATATTTTGACCAAGTCTATCAAAGTTGCTCACACCCTAGATTAATACTAAGATAATTTTATCAATTTGATGAATGCCTACCAAACACAATATCTTTACCGTGGCTACTGCATAAGCCAACAGAACATTAAGGTAACCCGATAACATTAAGCACCTTCATCGACACTGATAACATATTTTATAATACTGTTGGAGGAGAGTCAAGGTAGAAGCTCTAACAGTTAGAATGAGTAGAGCCACGTTAGAAAGTATAAAGGTAAGTCTATTTAAGAGCAGAGTTCAGAACACGGCAGTGATGACATGCATCCAAAGTGGGGCGTTAGATCCCTTCTTGTGTATATTTGTGATGGATGAACTTGCTTGATTACTTAGGTTAAGGGTTTTGTGGCACATAGAACTTACACATTGTTTAGGAAAACCAAAGAGCAAACATTGCAATGTAGGTATGCAGACACTCCTGCTAAAACTTGGAAAGCTTTAGCTAGGCATACTATTGGTAATACCTGCACCACAGTCATTGGATCTTCTCCCATTAAACATATAGCTGCTTTCGGTCAGTCCCTCGACAGACAACTCAGTGCTACGTATCAAGACGAGACCAACAAGTTTTGAAAAAAAGTGAACCGAATCCAGACAAACGTTATCTCAGATTGTAGTACGGATACAAGGTTCAAATTGCAGAAAATAAATCTCTTGGCAAAACTGCAAATATAGATGAAGCAAAAGTCCACACTAGAGGTTTGTGTCAGAGAAATCACCGTCTATTTGCCGTTATATCACAGATAACATAGGAATTTCACCACAAGCTAAGCATGGTGTCGAGGTATATTTTATTACCACAGAACTAACTTCCGAACATCATAAAAGCATGGAAACTTGCATGCCCCTATGCTGTAGGTGTAAAAGACATTATTTTAAACTTAGAAGTAGAGCAGTCACAATCTAATTAGTCACTGTGACAGACTGCTCTATAGACACAAACCCAAATAAAACAATACTAAACTAAACTAACCAGTGGTGTTGGAACTGCTCCATGACTCAGCTGACTCATAGTATGGAAACAATTTGGTCTGAAACAAAGATCACACTGTTTAAACAACAAACACTTATAAATGGGGAAAACTATTGAAATTCAAGATTGGTGTGAAACTCAGCTTCACCAGTGTGCATTAGTTGAAAGGACTTGTTTGACCCTTGGATTTTAGTTATAATATCTACACAATGAAAATGTTAACTATAAAACTATTTCATGTAAAAATTATAACTTTTAAATTATGCAAGAAACCTAATTGTGTACAAATCCTATATTTTTAGAGAAAGTCCTCTATTTACAAAGATTAGAAACAATAAACAAAGATACAGGATTGCCCAGCATAAAGAATAAAACTAGTAGTTCTGTAAACAGTAAACTTCATGAAAAAATCTAAAATCTGCTAATTATTGCAGATTTTTTATGAAATTTTTTTTGCCTAATGGTATGGTTCTCTAAACATATGGCATAATATTAATTTAATCTATTGAAGATATCAAACTGGGATAGATCAGGTATAACTTCCTTGTTTCAATCCAATAATGTACAAGATCTGTCAAATCAATTAGCTAATTATTTTGCATCCGTTTATTCCAACCACAGTGCAAATTTGCTGCATACAAATGTGTTGTGTCTTTTTAAAGAAAATAGCGCCCGATTTAGATAAATTATTCAAACTCGCGATTCAATTTAAAAGATCATTTTCAAACACCACTCTCGCTCTATCTACTTTCGAGTTAAGCTAACTACCAATCAGTTGATAGACTTAATTCATAACAGTCAACAACTGTGGCTGACTAAATGAGACCTTTGTATGTAACAGACGTAAATTGGACTAATTGTATTTACGAAATAATTTTTCTGTTACAAATTATTATTTGCCTACATAGCCTGTTTGTTAAAGTCAATATAGTTTCATAGCCTTAAATAAAAAATAAGTAATATTTAACATCCATTATATGACAATCTAACTAAAACATTTTTTTTTTTATAGGTGAAAAACCTGCGTGGTTATCATCGCCTGGAAAACGAAGAGCATTCGCGTAATGCTCAGACTTCATAAGTAATTGAGATACATAAGATCAAACACGGTATAAATTCAACTTTTAATTTATACACACTACAGACACTATACGATAAAATAACAACAATAATTGTATAATAACAACTTGTCACAGGGCTGTGAAGGGCCATGTTACATAACAATTAATAAAACTCTAATTAAAATAACAAGTAATAAATCTAAACATGGTATTTAAGTTACGTAAATATATGTTGTTTCAAATTACATTCAACCGATGGAGGAATGCTAACACCATATTAATGGTTTGGGAGTCACCACCCAGCATCCTCTGAATGCAATTTTGTAGGCAAAACCTCTTCCGAACATGTTTCAGCTTTTCACAATCTAAAAGTAGATGTTTAATTGAAAGAAGATTTAAGCAGTAAGGACAAAGCGGCGGATCCCCCTGTCGCATCAGAAACCCGTGGGTTAACCCAGAATGGCCAATGAGTAGACGAGAAAACACCACTTCCTCTCGACGGCTTTGGCGGTTTGAGGACATCCATGGCCGAACGGTATCTTTAATTTGGCGGAGTTTATTTCCTTGTACTGCTACCCACTCTTCTTCCCACAGTCTAAACAGGGCTTGTTTTAAAGAGGACATAAAGTCGGACGACATTACTCTACTCACGCTAGGCTGTAAGGAAGTGGATTCCTTAGCAGCTAGGTCTGCTTTAGTGTTTCCATGTATACCGGCGTGACCGGGAACCCAGCAAAACGACACTCCTACGCCCCGTAGCCAAAGTCTGTGCATGGAGCACAGAATATCTTTGACCAAAGGGTTAGGAGAGTACTAATTGAAACGGCCAATTGACCGATTCAATTGGGGTTAATTAATTACATTAATTAAAATAAATTCAAAGTCAATATAACAAAGGATTAAAGCCAAAGGGTGTCAGAAAAGCCCAAAATTAAGATAAAAAAGTAGTTTCCAATGTAAAAATAGTATTTAGTAATAATTTTGAAGAATTAACTAAAATTGTGTTAGTTAAATACGTGCAGACTATGACGTATGCTTTAGCGACAAAGTCGAACCAAAACCTTGCAGGATCTAACAGGCATGGACTTGTCCGGTCTTGTCTAAATTTGGTAGTAATGAAATAACATTGAAAGATAGGGGTTTGTAATTTTATTAAAAAAAGTTGTTATTATTAGATTTATGTTAAAAGGAGAGTTAAATAAGTAAGGAGTAATAAAAATAATTTTGTTATGATAATTTGTTAAAAAGTTATAGACAAAAATGTAAGTGTAAACAAATCGATTTTGCAGAATTTGAATAGAATCCAAAAACAAAGTAGAGTCATTTGTAGAGTTAAAAAGGGTTAAGAAAATAAAGTAATAAAAAATATACAGTTATAAAAAATTAATAGCTAAAAAATAAAGTGTAAAGTCATTCTTGGGCATAAAAAGGCTAATAACTCATAAAGTTCAAATGTAATTAAATCATAAAAAATAGCATTTAATAGAGTTAATAATAGGGCATAATCAAGCCGAAGTTCAATATAAATAAATAGTTTTGTAAAAATAAAATTAATTAATAAAAAATTTTATTAATTCAAAATAAATACAAGGGAGATTAATAAAAGGGAAATATTGATAAAATAGGGTATATATATGTGTAATAAATTGTAATGCCATGTGAGATATGAAAAGAGCTTTAAAGGGGGGGAATGAAACGCCGAAAACCAAACGAAGGCAATTAGAGTAACATCAAGCTGAATAACTAGACAACCAAACAAGCTATCAAAAATCCAACACCAGATTAGCGCGTTTCAAGACCAACCAAAGAAGATACAAGCAAGAAAAAATGGAAAATTTCAAATTTACAGGAAATAAATTTCAAAATTTAAGCAAAACTAACGAAGTCTATAACTCAAGAATGAAGAGGAGTAGAAACGCCATTCGAATTCCAGAGAAACCAGAAAACGTCAACCAATCCATAGAAGTCAATAAAACCAAAATCCGACCACGCAAAAAGAAGTTATAGAGTTTGGGTGAAATCAATGCAAAAATTGTCAATCGACAAGTACATACAGGCACGCAAGGCCCAAGCTCCGAGGGGGAAGTGACGTCATCGGATCTACTACGCAAAACAAAACGGACCGCACATTGTAATTCAATAAATGAAGATAATAATTAAATTAGGCCTAATCGATGGGAAATAAAGGCACTAAAATTCATCAAATAAATCAGGAAATATATTAAGACCAAAAAATATATTTCTAAAGCAAGAAATCAGGATTTCTTGTTACATAGAGGAAGATGTTGGTTTGACAAGTTAAAAGTCGAGGATAGAAGCCTGCATCCCCTCTGACATCAGTTTAGCACGAAGCGCCAACGAGTAGACATCTGACCAAGCTCCGAGGGTACTTAGAGAAAGTCAAAGGGCGATCAGTTCGGTGTGCGTTACGTTTCTAGCTCCGGCCTAAAGCTAAGTCGGGTCGTGATAATTTCGGGAGAAGAATATCGATATAAACGGTCTATCTTGCCAAAAGATACTACAATCAACTGGGAGAGGACAACTTTAATTAAGTCTAGGAGAAGACAACTGTAAGCCGAAGAAACCATTCTGGGGACCAAGGAGAACAACTTTAAATCGCTGGAAATCGACAGAAGGAATAACGCGTCGAACTTCTTGTGTTCTGTAAGTGGCAAACGATCATTGTTACTTATAATTTTAAATAAATCCCTTTTTTACAAAATAATAAATAAATTAAAATAAACTAAATAAATAAATTCAAGTAGATTCTGGGGAAATTGAATAAAGTAAACTCGTTTAGTAAATTTCATTACTCACAATGGCAAATCGTCGTATGTAAATAATATAATCATTAATATACAAATTTTAATTAATAAATTAATTAATCACTTTGCTACTTTTCAATATATGTAATTATAAGTTAAAGATTAATAAATTTCATTGTGTTTTTGAAAATAATAATTTGTTGTTTCAAAGTTAATGGATTTATGTTAATTAATAAATCGTTTTTGTGTTTTCAATAGAAAAATTTTGAATATATAATTTACAAATCCAATCAAATTAATCCTAAAACCATTCAGTGCTCTAGTGTAATTAAGTCAGCAGGTGAGTTATTCACGGATCACTACAAATTTAACTCCAAAGGGAACGATCCCGAAAAAGAGTCTAGAATTGAGCTAGTGTACTACACAAAAGACAAAACAGGTCTAATTAATTTAAAATTTAAAACTTAAGAATAGGAAACAAAAAGTTTTCCTTTTCTTGCCCTCGCCAAACCTCTCAAATTGTTCTCACGGGGTAGTACAACAGAACAACGTCAAATAAGGCCTGAAAACACTTGGGTGTTATTTGATGAGGGAAAGTGTTAAAGTTAACAATAAAAGGTTGTGTTTATTGAATAAATTAAGAGGGTAGGGAGGTTTGCGCGTGGCAAGTGGCGCCCAACGCGTTGGCTCGTGTGACAAATAATGTTTTAAAGTTTAAAATAGTTATTTCTCACTGAGACAACGAACGAACAGTTAAAAGTGATCTGGGGGTAGCTGACCTGTTAAATATAAGAGTAATTGTAAGAAGTGTAGCAATAAGAGTGATTAATTTAGAATATAAAAGATTAGGGAAATTTAACAAATTTTTTAAAATCATAAACAATGGCAACTCCAAGCGGACAGAAAAAAGGGGAGGAAGAGGAGATTAAAAAATTGTTAAAAGTAATGTTAGCAAAAGAGAAAGAGCGGGAGGATAGGGAGAAAGAACGTGAAGCTAGGGAGTTATTAAAAGAGCAGGAAAAAATAGCGGAAAAATTAGAACGCGAAGCTAGGGAGAAAGAACGTGAAGCTAGGGAATTAGTAAAAGAGCAGGAAAGGGTAGCTGAAAAAATAGAACGCGAAGCTAGGGAGAAAGAACGTGAAGCTAGGGAATTAGTTAAAGAGCAGGAAAGGGTAGCTGAAAAAATAGAACGCGAAGCTAGGGAGAAAGAACGCGAAGCTAGGGAATTAAAACATCGCGATGAAATTTTAGGAGCAGTAGGGGGAATAAGAGAAGAGGTACAGAAAGGGATGGAATTTATTCAGGGCAGAGTAGACCATTGCGAAGTAGAGATCGCAGACATAAAAGAAGACATTGTACAGATTAAAGAGTTAGGAAGAACAAATAGGGATAGAATAGAAGAAGTAAACGCGAATGAAAAGAAATTAGAAACAACAGTTAAAGCGTTAGAAAAAAGGGTTAGGAGTTCTAGCACAGCCCATGGTGTGGTAGGGGCAGAAAAGCGCGTAGTTTATATCCATGCTAGTAAAGAAGGGGAGCACAAAGTCCAAGAATTTTGGGGTACACCAAAGGAAAGTCCCATGAAATTTATAACGGATATGGAAGACCTTTTTAATGAGATAGACCCTTTGTTAGAAGGCGAAGAAAAGTTAAAAGTAATCGAGAGATACTTGCGAGGTGCAGTAATAGATTGGTGGTCCATTGTAAAGAGGGATAGCACAAACTATGGGGAATTTAGAGCAAAATTTTTAGAGAATTTCTGGGGCTACCAGGCACAACAAATTTTGCGAAATCAAATAGAGAATGGGAGATATAATGATCGCGGTTCTATGACAAGAGTAGAATATTTTTGTAAAATGGTAACAAAGGCCCGGTATTTAGAACCTGCTATTCCGGAGAAATTTGTAATAAATAGATTGTTGAGGCATTTTGACCAAAGAATACGGGTAGCTAGCGTAGGAAAGCCAAGCGAAAGTTTTGAAGAGGCTATAGAACTTTTAAGAGCTTTTGAGGCAATGGAGAGGGAAAATAGGCGAGACAATAGAGACGAATATCCGCGAAACCAAGGGAACCTAGACAGGCAACCAACGCGTAATACGGACTCTGGAAACCTTCCTAAACACCCATACCCCAGATCCTATGAGAATCAACCTAGCACAAGCCAAACCCAGTACCCTAAGAAACCTATTCCATCTAATCAAAATCCAAAACCTAGTCCAAAAAACTAACGAAGTTGGTCTCTGGGAAAGGAAGATTGGAATCAAAGGTACAAAATAAATATACGGAATCAGGGACCGCGAGAATAAATAGTAAAAGGAGCCATTTACAATTTAAATTGCAGAATATTTCGTTGAATATTAGGGAAGAGTTATTAGAAGAGCCAAATAACACCTATTTACCAAAAGATAAGATCAAATGTCCGGAGGTAGAGGTCAAAATTCATGAAAGTCCATTGTGTCTTGAACTGGACACGGGGGCAGAATATTCATGTATTCAAGCGGAGTATTTTGAGCAGTTAAAAATAAAGGGTTATAGATTTTTAGAGCTACCAGTAATGAATGTAGAGGTAGTAGGGGCAATTGGAAATAGGAGAGTAAGGGTAGCCAAACAAACAATGATACCCATAAACTTTGCAGGCAAAACAATAGAAGGTATTTTCTTAATAGTGCCAAAATTAACAACTAAAGCTATATTAGGATGTAATATGCTAAATAGGCTAAAAGCAAAAATTAATTTAGAAGGAGAATTTTTAAAAGTCATAATTAAAGGGGAAGAAATAAAAGTCAATTTTAAAACAAAGGAAGAAGCTAAAAGTAAACAAAGAGTTAAACAGATAGAGGGAAATAGGAAAAATTTCATAGGAGTAAAGAAATTGAGATTGGACGAAGAAAACCGTTTTAATAACAACTTTAAACGAGATTTGATGAAATGTGGAATCATTCAACAAGTCGGTGATCCAAATCCGGGTATGCGAGAGAAAGGGGCATGTCTGTTGTCTATTAAAACCAAAATAGACGTAAAACAAAATTGTAGGAAAGGCGAACAAACCAAACGTAAAAATTCCAAAGGTTATGAGTTAGAAAATTTCAGTAAGGGAGAGATGAGTGTTAAAGGGTTAGAGCCGATGAAAAAGATACGGAATAACCAAGGAATAAGTGAGGTGTTACTGAAGGTAGAAAATCAGGGCAACCAAAACTTAAAGGATCGTTCAGAAATACTGCGATCTAGGGAGCTGGAAACGTTGAAAGAAATACGTGAAAGCAAAGGGGGTTTAACACAAAAGGTCTGTAAATCAATAGAAATAAATAAAAGGAGGATTAAGCAAGTAATTAAAGAAGGGAGATTTATGAGAAATAGCCAACGTGGAATTAATACTAAGGTGAGGAAACCTCTTCAAAAAACAAAGTACAGCAAGGTAAATAAGTTCGGAAACAAACCGAAGGCTAAAATGAAATACAATAAAGTAAACCAATTCGGAAACAAGCCAAGGGCTAAAATGAAAGGCAGGCAGGAAGTAAGGGTGAAAAAAGTAGGCTTAGAAACGGATCCGTTAGGGAATTGTTTGGAAAATAGCATTTTAAATGAAACACAACAAAATCAATTATTGAACTTAATGCGTAAGTACGGGGAAGTGTTTAGTGAAATACCCGGAAGATCAAATAAATATGTACATACTTTAAGAGTCAAAGAAGATGCCACCTATGTCAATAGAAATTATCCAATCCCTATCAATTACAGGAAACAAGTTCAACAGGAGCTAGACAGGATGCTTGAGTTAGACGTCATTGAAAGATCGAGGACGGCGTATATTAATCCAATGGTCGTGGTTGTGAAGCCTAATGGAAAAATAAGATTGTGTCTAGATGCGCGGAAGTTAAATCAAATTATAGAGCCGGATTTCGAGAGCGCACCATCGATTCAAGAAATATTACAAAAGGGCAGAAATAAAAATTTCATTACTAAGTTTGATTTAACTACTAGCTTTTGGCAGGTTCCATTGGACAAAGAATCAAAAAAATATACAGGGTTTTTGTATAACAATAAAGTGTATAATTACAAAGTGACACCGTTTGGGTTACAAAATTCTTTAGCTTCTTTAGTTAGGACAATGGATATGACATTAGGAAAGGAAGTCGACGATTTCACTTTAGGCTATGTGGACGACTTATTATGTATGTCAGAAACGTTCGAAGAACACCTGGAACATCTTGAAATTATATTTAAAAAGTTCAAAGAAGGAAATATCACCATAAATCCAACTAAAACATTTTGTTGTCAAGAAAGGGTTAAATTTCTGGGATATGTTTTTTCAAAGCAAGGAGTCAGTACTGATCCTGAGAAGTTGCAGGCAATACGTGACTTTCCAAGACCAACTAATAAGAAAAATTTACAATCATTCTTAGGATTTGTAAACTACTATTCTAGATTTAGTTTGAAATATGCAGAAGAAACAAAGCCTTTATTAAAATTGTTGAAAAAGGAAGTAGCCTGGAAATGGGACGATGAAATGGAAATAGCATTTAATCGAGTGAAAGAGTTGTTTAAAGAGGCCGTTACTATTGTGCACCCTGTAGAAAATCAGGAAACTTTTTTGCAAACTGATGCAAGTGACATGGCGATCGCAAGTCAATTGTACCAGAAAGATAGCCAGGGACATATACAAATAATCGGGTTCGTGAGTAGGACATTAAAACAAGCAGAGTGTTTCTATACCATATGTGAAAAAGAATTGTTAGCCATCATACATGGATTGAAAAAGTTTAGACCTCTAATTTTAGGCGCACCACTTACTATAGTGACAGACAACAAAGCACTTAAATTTCTTAAAACCTGTAACTTTGCGAACGCACGGCTAACACGTTGGATACTGGCTATCCAAGAATATAACCCAAATATAATACACTGCCCAGGAAAAGAAAATGTTCCCTGTGACATTATAAGTAGAATGTACGAAAGTGACGTAACCAAAAAGAAACATAATCCTATTCGGCTTAAAGTAAATCAGATTAAAATAAGAAAACAGCACCATTTGAAGTAATAATGCAAAATTTCCGAGCAGAACAAAGGGCAGATAATGCATTAAGCAATATAATAAACAATATTGATCAATTTAATAAATATAGAATTCATGATAATACCTTGTATAAAGTAATTAGGAATAAATGGAGAATTGTAGTGCCAGATAACATAAGAAATACATTCATAGCAGAAATGCATAAAATTTATGGTCATATGGGCAGGAATAAGTTACAAAGCATAATCTGTCCAACTTTCAGTATAAAAAATTCAGGATCTGCAATTTTAAATGTAATTAAGAAATGTAAGATTTGTCAGTTAGCAAAACACACAAACAGATATTTGCAAGGAATAACTAAGCCAATTGTAGTGCAAGATATAGGACAACTTATAGCCATAGACTATTTGGGACCGTTACCTAAAGGACAAGGTAATGTGCAACATATACTCGTAATAATCGATGCGTTCTCTAAATTTGTTAAAATGTATGCTGTGAGAAATCCAACAACCAAAAACACCATTGACAAGCTGCAGGAATATTTCCAAAGGCAAGGCCAACCGAGGAAAATATTGACCGATTATGCACGTGGATTTACATCAAACAGATGGCGAGAATGGATGGATGAAAGGGGTATTGAGCATGTACTTATTCCAGTGAGGCATCCGCAAGTTAACTTAGCAGAAAGGGTTAACAAAGAAATAGGAAGAATGTTGCGAACTTATTGCTACAATACACAACCAACATGGCGACGTTATATGACTTATATGGAGGACTTAATAAATAACACACCTAACGAAACTACGGGTTATACGCCGCACCAGATTCAACACAATGTAGAACCACAATATGTATGGCAAGAATACTTTCCTGAGGACATGACACTACGAGAAGTGGAAATATGGGATGAAAAGAAAGAAAGGTGTCTACAAAGAATTGTGAGAAAAGGAAATCGGCGAGCAGAGAAGAAAAACCAGAACATCAGGGAGACCAGATTTCGCGTAGGAGATAAGGTGTTAATTATTAAAGGTAATCGAGCTAGTGCTGACAAACAAGAAACAGAAAAACTCATGTTAATTTATGGTGGACCGTATGAGGTTAGGAATATTATAGGCAGAAAATCCTATGAA
>JAGFPH010023487.1:0-11919 GCA_018207615.1 Philaenus spumarius
GATAACTCCTCGTCAAATGTTTCATGAAATAAATATTTGCGTGGCCATTTATTTATTTATTTCATGAAATATTTGACGAGGAGTTATCCGATAAAACTTTGTATTTTTGTGTCGTGTTATCGTGTGTGTTCAGTGTTATTGTGTATTGTTTTATTTAAGTGTTGAGTCCTGCACCTGACGAAGCCGGCTGTGAACGGCGAAACAGCGATGTAGTGTAACTACAAAAATATTAAGAATTGCTGCGACTACTGTATAAGGTAAACTATATCTATATATATAAAAATGAATTGCTGTTCGTTAGTCTCGCTAAAACTCGAGAATGGCTGGACCGATTTGGCTATTTTTGGTCTTAAATTGTTTGTAGTATTTCATAGAAGGTTTATACGTAAAGAAAAGTTTGAAAAGTTTCCCGAAAAAGTTTCAAATTTGGAAGAAACTGAATAGCATTTATTGTATGAACTCAAAACCATAGCTCACAAAAAACAGCTGTTAGTATAAAAAGCTTATGTTTGTTTACATGTATTACCATAGCAACATTACTTAGCAAATTTATAATCACTTTAATACTCTTCAAAACAAACAGCTTTTTAACCCTGCAACTGTCCATGTTAATTTTTTTCAACAAAGTTCCGTTTTTTGTGTTTTGCAAGCATTTTTTCAAAAATTCGCCAAAAATAGTAAATGAACCCCAATCCAAAAGTGTTCTGTAGCTTTTTTTTAGATAAAGGTTCAAAGAATTCATATATGCCAGTAAAAAAATTGTTCATGTAAAATTGTAAAAGTTATTAGCTCATGAAACAAAAAATGTTCAGTAACGGAAGAAAAAGTTTAAACTTTAGGCGTACATAACAAGTAGTAAACATTTTTTGTAACTTTTTCGTAAGTTTAAAAAAGTTTCGTAATTTAGTTCTAAATATAACTGTATAAAAACATTTATCTATTTCAAATTTCTTATTTTGAAACACCAGTTTTTATGTTCCAAATACACGATTGTTAACAAAACTTGGCCTAGTTGTAACGTAATTTTCTAATATATGCTTTGCCCAAAAATGAAATATTATTATAACAAAGTGTAGAGAATAAATCAAAGAATTGAACTGTATACTTGTATATTACCATATAATAAAAGTGTTTTACTTAAAATCAACTGAATTACAATAGTGAGATGAAGCAAATGAAATCTCGTGCGGACAAAGGAAATTCAAAATATGACCGTTGAAGACAATGGAAAAAGCTTTGTTTTGCAATCTCAAGCGGTAGTATGAATTCTGCGCAAATATGAAATTTCAACTGCTGTTTGAATAACACCTAACCAGTCAATTTTAGTTTGCTTTATACCAAACGAAAGATTGAACTTTGGTCTATAAATAGATATAAAAAAGTCTTTTGAAATAATTCGAATTATAAGAGATATCTCGAACGCAAAATGTGGTGTTTTATTGGTCGAAATCTGACCAATTGCAAGGGTATACAAAACGCGCCACAACTTTTGAACTATTTTTCCGATTTTTGATTGGATGGAAGTTTCAGATAGGTAACATTGTGATGAATCCTTCAGTGTACAGATATAACTCAGAAAAATACCGGGCGGACTGTATTGAGTGACATAGAAACTGGAATTAAAGGTAGTTTCGGCGCATTAAAATTCGCGCGACATTGGCTTTTAGAAAACTCAAAAACTGCAACGATGATTACGTGTGTAAATATACGTTTTAGAAAAAACTTGTAAATACAAAAATTAAAGTTTGAAACATTTACTTTCCAACGGTCTTTGTTTTATTAAGATTGGATGACTTTTAGTGGGTGAAATAGTCAATACAAGTTGATACTCAATTCAGAAGCGTTACGTGGCCCGTCGCGGGATGATGAGTGCTCAATTGAATCCCGTAACAGTTGCAGGGTTAAGGTTAGATTGAAAAACTATAAACAAACACAAATAAAAATGCTTACAGAATTATAATTCAACTCAAACATTGGTTATTAAATATCTATATAGGCCTACTTAGAGATATGCTGCTTAAAATATTGTTTATATAAAATATATCATTACTATGAAGTTTTTAATACTTTTCAAAACATATTTTCGCTATCAATAATAATTATAACAAACAAATTATTTGACACCATGCATAACCATAAACATACACGAGTTTAAACATATTTTATTGAAAACTAAACAAACCATCTGAATTAAACTAAATGCCATTAAAATATCACATTCGTAGCTTTATTTTGATATATACTGTATATTGTATATTTAAATACTAAACAATATATATCTTATACTAATTAGGTCTATACATTTAAAATTACAAACTCTATTTGAACCAGTTTGTTACATCCTAAATTAACGCGGATGTTACAAAGTGATTCAAATATCTTTTCTACGACCCCCAGCTAATTTAAACCCTCGCTAAGAAAGGGTTAAAAGAAATTCGAAATTTTAGGGTGGTTTGGGGAGGGGGGTCAAAGTTACTAAAAATACCTATAAGAACGAATTGGAATTAAATTTGGTACGTAGCTTCCTCTAAGGCCGTAGGTGCTCGCAACATTGTCAATGAAATTAAGTGAAAGTCAAACTTGGTAAAAACTATAAATTAAAACGATGTATTTAAAGCTTTTTAATGTTAGATAGTAGTTTACAGGAATACAATTTTCAGTGCTTTCCTAAATAGCTTAGACTTTTTTCATGACCACAGTAGGATACGCACAGGTATTCAACGAACACTTAAAAAGAATTACAATTACGTCAAAAAGACTTAAAATACCAACAACCACGGGCAACGCCGTACGGGTCAGCTAGTATT
Source organism: Philaenus spumarius (assembly GCA_018207615.1). Lineage (NCBI taxonomy): Eukaryota > Metazoa > Arthropoda > Insecta > Hemiptera > Aphrophoridae > Philaenus > Philaenus spumarius. The sequence goes on from JAGFPH010023487.1 coordinate 2,808, forward strand.
GTATATATATCAGCAATTCGTAAAAGCGAATAAACTTTATAAACCTTCACGATATTATAAAGAACATAACTTACATTATTATCATGGAAGGTTGTTAACTACTGCCAAGAACAACTGAATCTAAACCATGAGATCTTCAGAGCTCAATGTCCAATGTAGTAGCCACACCCAACCTGCCTTTTACGCAAAATGAAGAAGACTTTTGGATCTAACAAAGTGGAGTCAGTTATAAGCAGCATAGAGTATAGAGAAGGAACAGCGATTTACTACGACATCAGTTTGCTAGAGTAGGAATATGGAAGAGAAGGAATACATCGAAGTAAGAACGAGTTGTTGAAGTAGGAACATTATACATCTTGTGGGTAATGGCAAAACAAATACTGTACACGAACAATTTGTAAATAGAGTGTGTAAAATCAGATTCAGTATTAATACATAGTTGAATAGTGTGTTACAATAGTAATATGTGGACCAGACCCAAACCGGTATTAAATCAGCTAAAGCCAGTTCCTTCTATACGATGCTATGAATACCTTTCAACGTTGGACGTTTGATGGTTCGTCCTATCGTGTGGCCGTTGTTCAAACCTACAAGCGTCCAATGGCGAGTGTCGAACGTTCGCATTTGATCATGTTCTGGCCGATGTCGGTATTGTTGCACCGAGTCAAAGGGAGGCCTCCAACGTTTGGAGGAAAAAGTTTCTTGGTTTGACTCAATGGCTGGACGACTCGTTCATGTGAAGCACAATTTACTCTATATTCCCGAAAAATACCCATCTTGTTTAGGTTTAGCTTTGTGTTTAGTTTTTAATCAGTAATGTTATTTATTAACATTTTTACATTTAAGTAGGCTGTAATTTGTAGTAGTAAGTTCCCGTAAAAAGTCACAGTAAAGATTAATAGATATAGAGTACATTTAAAAAATATAATTTAAAACCCAATTTTATCTAGGCCTACCTAAATATGATGTGGAAATTTTTAATTCGATAAATAAATACTAGGGGCTCTGCTCCTGGACGCTTCGCTCACAGTTGGAAAATTCGCTAAAGAATCTCGTTAATCTTTGGCTCGTTTCTACATAGGTTTGTAAAATTATGAAACCAGGCTTAAATATATTAACAGAATTTACAAGATTAATTAATTATAACCTCAAATACATGCTTTAGAAACGTGAGAGGCTTTCATTACGATTTTAGTCCTAGTTTTACTATCGTCTGTCAACTAAAGTTTTGAAACGGCCTAAATATAGTAAAAATTATTGTATGATTAACATAACCTCAATACTATGATTCAGAAATAAGCTAGGCCTATATTACAAAATTGACTATTAGAATTTATCCATCTTTGCCAAGTTTACCTTTTTTTTTTGACAAAATAAATTGTTAAATCAGGCCCAATTTATTATAATTCCAACATGCTAAAACAGTACAAATTAGCCTGTTTTTTAACAGTAATTAAAAACTATCCAATGAACAGCTGATAAAACAGTATAAATTGGCTTGTTTTTAAACAGCTGTTTTGATCGCTTTATTTAATATTTCGTTGTTATTTTGTAACAATCATGGCAACCCATAAGACCCTATGTTAAAATTTTTCAACTTTTAAATTAGATTTTCTCAAAAAATTGCGTTTTTACACGAAATACAACTATATGGGTGTACTTAAAAATCAAAACTACACCTAAATACAAAATTTCTTTGAATTCGTTAGAGCCGTTTTCGAGATCCGCGACAGATACAAAGATACATACAAAGATAGATACAAGAATTGCTCAATTAAAGTAATAGGAAAGTTGTACAATTAAAAGATATTTTATTATAAACTATCATCCTCATCTATTTTTGCAACTGGTCAAATGTTTGTACCAAACTGTTTTATAAAGTATTAGATCAAACATTCGTTTCACTGAATAGCAGGATCATTATAGTTGTACCGTCTGTCGAACTTACTTATCTCAAATGTTTGGTCCAATGTTGGAGCAAACGTTTGTAGTATAATGTAGAACCGTATTAAGACAGGGGTAAGTAAACTATTAGGAACATGTGCATAGGTTTTCAGCCCAAGTATCAGATTTATTCTTAAACAAGTCACCTGAAAGGTTAACCTATCCATAGACTTAAATGTTTAGAAAGCAGAGTTAAATAGAATCCTTTAAATATGTAATTTATGTCTATAGATTTATGAAAATATCACTGTTTTTTTACACTATGAAAATTAACTTTTACAAAACACATTTTTGAATAACACAGTATTCATGGGTGCTAAGTTGTTCTTCATTTGATATTTCACAAATCCTTAAGACACTGGGATGTTAAAGGGATTAAAGTATAGTTGTAATTTTGAAACAAATTAACTTGTAGTATGTATTTTTCTTATTTTCTGTACTTCCTTTTTTGCTTTTTATATTGGTCGACATACACAAGAGTAAGTCAAGTACACCTACATGGGTGATCAAAGTTTAAGAAACACTGGATCTAGAGATCTAGGTCTATATGTGTGTTGTGTCAGTATTCTACTCTATTTGAAGTGTTGTTTATGCAAAGTATAATAATAGCCCAGTCGGTGTAGGTTACAACTACCAGTAATTTGCATACGGCTGATTTTTTTTTATAGGTACCTTAAAGTATGTAGATTAATATAAACAAAGTTTACCAATCTATCGATTTCCCAAAGTCGATTTGTTAATAGATTTTTTCCGGTATTAATTAATATTTCGAGCTGGGATGAAGATAAATAAAAATAAAAAATACTACCATGTAGGGGAAGTATTTTTCAATAAAAAAGGTCATATGTATTTATTTCGTCCAAGCAATGATTTGTCTGGAAAAAATTTGATAATGCAGGTATGTATTTTGCTGCAGGGGAAATCACTAAAAGGGGAAATCTCATTCATATATGAAGCGTTGGCTCATTCTAAATTGGCTGAATTTTAATATATCGAATTGAAACTTGACATAGGAGTTAAAATAATATAACTTAAAAAAGTATAATTTTAGACCTTTTTAGATTTTTCATCAAAACGCTTCAGCCAATATTTTAGTCAATTTTTTAAATATAGTTTTTAAAATAAGTATAGCAAAAAAGAATTGTGTTTGTAACTTCTGTCCCAATTTTTAAATCGATATGTTCAAAAATGTCGAAAATGGAGTCGTTGAATCCAAAAGTGTTATAGTTAAAACGAGATAGGTAAAACAGAAGACTATTTTCAAGCGCCTCGTTTTTAAAAATAACATGAAAAAAATCGTCCATACTTACTAAGAATATTTATACTGGTGTATTCAACTTTTAAAACCAATTAAATTTGATGTTGATATTCCAAAAATTTTTGAAAATGGAATAGATTGAAATAAGTTCGTGGGTCCGGTACTCCTAAAATAAGAAACCCATTGATAAGTCAAGTGGCTCTAGATCGGGTCATTTTCAAGATAACAAGCTGAGACTCAGCATAAATGTTTCAAATATATATTTTAACTCCTATGACAAGTTTCAATATGTCGATATATTAAAATTCAGCTAATTTAGAATGTGCCAACGCTTCATATATGAATGAGATTTCCCCTTTTAGTGATTTCCCAAGCTACAAAATACATACCTGCATTATCGTTTTTTTCCAGACAAATCATTGCTCGGACGAAATAAATAAATATGACCTTTTTTATTGAAAAATACTTCCCCTACATGGTGGTATTTTTTATTTTTATCTATCTTCATCCCAGCTCGAAATATTAAGGAATATCGAAAAAAAAATGTTAATCGATTTTTTTTTGACTTTGGGAAATCAATAGACTGGTAAACTTTTTTTTATGTTAACGTACATAATTTAATGTATTTATGAAAAAAATCAGCCGTAGTGTAAATTACTGGAACGTTTGGTCTAAAATTACCCCTACCGACTGGCCTATAATGAATATTGAAAGCTATTGCACAAGGATAGTTTTACAGTGTGGTGGACACCAACTTTACTGTACCAAGTGTACTTGAGGGTGTTAATACTTTTAAATAATTTTTATAGTTTGAGTTTTATTTGCAATTTAACTTATTTTGGTAACAGTTAGACATATTTTGATATTATCTTTATTTAGAATATTCCTTTATATTTGTATAATTTCTATTTAGAAAACTACAGAATTGCTTCTAGAAGATTTTTTTCAGACATTAACGTTTAAATTAACCTAAACTAGATATTTTAATTTGAATTTATATTATTGTAAATTAAGGAAATATTCCATTTTAGTCAATTATTGCAAATCTACTTCAGAATACCGGGCACCATTTTTTTTGGCTATGATATAAATTAGTGTCTTAAAGCCAGGGAGAATGGGGAGATAAAACATATATGTAGTCCTTGTCACATGACAACTCTATTCATTGCCATGGCATAATATGTAGGGCCGTGCAGTTAATTCATCTCAATCATAGTGCGAATCACAAATTTTGTATAAATAGTTCTTTTAACAAAAGTTCTGCAATCTTCTGCTTGGTCTTGGTTTGTTTTAATCAAATAAAATATTCAAAGATATAAAAAGACCCTAATTGTTGCAGGTTTTGTAATACAGCAGTACATTGTGGCATCGACATGTTCCGTGTGTGTGACCCCTTCAACTACCTACCAAACATTGAACTATGCATCAAAGCTGTAAAACAAGCGGGCGGGTTGGTTGAAACTGCCATTATGTATACTGGAGATATTTCAAATCCAAAGAAGACTAAATATAATCTGGATTATTATTTGTGTATGGCTGAACAGCTGGTCAAGGCAGGGACACATGTGTTAGCTATTAAGGTAAATTTATTTTGTTTTTTTAGGATTTTACAGTAATCCCTCGACATTCGCGGACTTAGTATTCGCGGTTTTGATTATTCGCGGTCGCTAAAAAAAGAAAAATACTGTATAAATAGCAATAAAGTACATGCAAAATTTGTAAATTATTATAGTGTAGCCCTGTAATTATTATTGTACGAATTTAATAACACTGTATAAATATCACGTCGGCGAAACACTCACAAATACAACATAACATACGAGATAGGATTTCCCTACAACATACCTCTGCGTGAATACAAGTGGACTTGTGCAAATGAAGGTGATTTAGTGCATACTGTGATTTAGTTGGAGACATCAATTTAGTGTAAAACAAGTCAAATTAATTTTAAAGAATTAATTAAAATTACAGTAAAATATTTTGAAAGAAATTAAGTTTTTACAACATTTTATCACTCATAACAGACGTAACCAATATTTTCGCTACTGACAGCGAACGATAGTTTGATGCCTTGACATGACAAATAGACAAACCCAGACAATGAAGGAGCAAGTAGGGGTGGGTAAAGGTACCGTTATGAGAGCACTGACCTTGAGGGGAGAGTGAGATGACAAACAACGCTCCAATAACTTATAAAATTATCAACTGTAGTCTACACTCCTAACAACTCAGCCCAAATACTAAGTCTTTCAAGGACTTTTTTTACCGCGTAAAAGCTAAGTTGCGTATAGACGGTCAGCGTATAGCAACGACTGCCTATATCTTATGTAAATTAATTAATTATAGGTATTAATACATAATGTTTTAAAATTTTCTATTATGTCAAGAACATAAACCCTTTTTTCCTATGAAGATTTAGTTTTCGCTATTCATGGTTTTGTTATTCACGGCAATTTGTCAGAACCTATCCCCCGCGAATAGCGAGGGAATACTGTACTTGAATATCCATAGTTTGTACCTTGCTGGAATTGTTCAACTAAGGCTGTGTAGCCTGCAGAATAGAATGTAGCTATGTAGAATGTGCCTAGCAACCATCAAGCAAGTATTTAAAGCGTTCTTGTAATCGGACCGGTTGCATTCTCAACTTCAATAAATCTACATCTACTTGTATGTCACCTACTATGTTGCAAGGTGTACAGTCAAATAGGCTAATTATATTTAACCACTTTGAGGGACCACCTACAGCAACTATTGACGGATGCAACACCTCTTGGTAACCTCCTGATAAACTTCAAAGAAATTCCAATATTTTACCTAGTCTTTGGACATAAACTGACATTTCTGCAATAAAGTGTCGTTTAATTTTGACTTAACTGTTATGCGGAAATCGCTCCCTTAAAGTTTTTTCACAGTTTTCTTCAGCTTATCTTTCTCTTTATGTAATAGGATGTCTGTTGAGTAGCATTGCATATTGTATATGCGGATCCAAATCGGTTCGATCTGTTCTTTGATCAGCTAAGGAACATTGCAAATCTATGTTCCTTTGACGTTTTGTGTATAGAGACAAGAAAATTTACCCTTTTTAACTATTGGGAAAGACAGCCTATTGATGTTGCTCTAAGCATGCAAGACTCAAAGTTTTTAATTTCAATCAATTGTAACATCAGTGTTATGGTTCTTTACCAATATAATTAATAATATGGAAACGACAGCCTTTTCAACTTTTGACTTACTTAATTTATAACCGTAACAAAATGACAAATACAAGACTTAAATATGTGGTTGAGTCAAACTATGTTCAGTAATTTAATTCTTACCCTGCTATACATTCCACTTTACTGACAAATCCAGCACACTAAACAATGTCAACTGACTCTATACTTATCCTTACATAGGTAGCGTTATCTGGTTTATGCTTCAGTGTTTTTAACACATAGAAATCCATCATCAAAATCTCTATAATTATTAATATTATTATTTATATTTTATATTTGCCTTAGCAATCCTTTTATAGTCTTATCGTTTATAGCGGTTTCACCTTTTCATTTTCAGGCATCATCAGAACGAGTAGTAGATGCAAAAAATACTTCTCACAGTTAAACTCATTAACATATTAAAATGAATAATTATTATACAGACGCTCATGTCTATCATTCGCTAACACTAAATTTTACAAATAGTAAGCATAATAAAAGAAGCTTACTTGCATTTTTTGAGACAGACTATTTACTGTGTGAGATTTTATGTTCCATAACTGTTAGTGTGTGAGATTTTATCCCATAACTATAGGAATAATTTTTTATCTTTTTATTTGTAGCTGTATAATATGTAGGTTGTAGACTGAGGTTTATAATTTTTAGTATGGCCAGGATATAGCTATCCTCAAATAACTGACATCTACTGTACCAAAGAAGTCTATTGTAGGGGGAATCAGCTGATCAAACTTGAAATAGCCAATCAGAGCAGTTCTGTGTAGTACTACTCGGTATCTGCTACTCTTAACACAAGGTTGAGTTGGTTACGTTGTTATGAAATAACCCTGGTGCTCAAAAACATTAGCTGCGTAAAAAGATGAATATTAAAAAAAGTTTTTTTTAATGCAATTTATTCATTTGTTAACTTTTCAGTGGTAGCAACTAGTCTTAATCATATTTTAGTGGTGTTTATATTTGCAATACTTATAGCTTGTACCTACCCATATCTTGTCGGCATTAGGCCTTCCTAATATCAGTTCCCGCTCAACCATGGGCGGATCCAGCCAGTTTTCAAGAGGGGCTGTCTTCTATTACTGTAGAATAATATTTTGAATACAGTGCTTGAAAACGTCTTTTTAGCCTACTTCACAAGCACCAATTTTGAATAGGAATTAAGGAATATACGCTTTACCCAAAAATAAAATGTTATTATAACAAATTGTACAGAATAAATCATGGAATTGAACTGTATACTTGAAAATTTTAAATAACCTTATTCTATAAACTTATTTTACTTTGTTTCACTAAATTAGAATAACTAAACAAAACTATCACAAACATATAGTATACAGTTCCAGCCAGACGCTGCCGCGCTGTAGACAATGGGAAAAGGTAACGGCTAACGTGCCTAGGGCGTAGAAGAAATGTACGCATTTTACGGAAATACCCGAATAGCCTCGGTACACTAAATCAGGTTTTCCTTATATCAAACGAAAATATAGAACTTGCACTTCAAATCGATATAAAAATCATTATACAAATATATCGATTGCAAAATGTGCTTTCTCGTTGGTTGAAAACTGCCCAATTCCAAGGGTTTACAGAAAACTTCATATCTAAGAAACTTTAAGAGTGACAAATGATTGGAAGACCATGATAGAAAGTTCCAATCTTGACGAATTTAAAGGTGTCCTTATCTTCTTCTCAAAACAAGTCTGTCTAACACGGTTAAGCGCCTTTAAAAATTACGAGTTTGAGTCATTTAATTGTGTTTTCTCGAGCTTCATCAGTTGATTTAGAAAACTAAAATTTTACAACGATGATTATAACATATGTAAATATACGTGTTAGAAGAAATTTGTGAACACAAGAATTAATGTTTAAAACATTACTTTTCCAATAATTTTTGTTTTATTGAGGTTTGATAATGTTTAGTCGGTGAAATATTCGATACAAGTTGTGTTGTCTGAGACTATTCAATTGAGCAGTTTGCCACTTAGAGGGTTAAACAAAAATTAATAACCCAAAGGAGGGACTGTATCCCCCACAGCCCCCCTGGATCCGCCAATACGCTCAAAAAAAATTATTTTGTGTCTTCAATATAACCACCAAGCAATCCACTTCCCTCTCCACATTGCAGCTTCAGGTTAAGAGCTAAGTGGGCCAACTTAAAGAGGAAAATCTGAGTGTAATGCTACAGAATAAAAGCAATAAAACACTGATCAGACTATCTGTTAAAAATATGTAATATGATTAGTTTTAAAACTAAACGGTAATAATTAATTTGTTAAATACAATAAATTACAGGTTTTATGTTTTTTATCCAGGATATCGCCGGACTATTGAGACCTCAAGCTGCAGAAATGTTGGTTTCTAAAATACGAGATAAGTTCTGCAGTATTCCTATCCATGTCCAGACCACAGATTCGTCAGGTACTGCTGTAGCTTCAAGCATTACTGCAGCTGTAGCAGGTGCTGATATTGTAGACGTAGCAGCTGATCCTATGTCAGGAATCACTTCACAACCCAGCATTGGGGCCATAATTGCTGCTTTCCAAAACACTGACCTTGATACAGGTAGGGTATGTTATTAGTAAGATTTTTAGCCGAATTTTCGAAGAAAATAAGAGCTATTACACTCGACCCAACTTGAAAACGGTTGGTCGGAGAAGGCTAAAATTTGGTTTCTATCCGTTTCAGACCATTTGGAGACTAT
>JAGFPH010023488.1:205-11918 GCA_018207615.1 Philaenus spumarius
TCTACTGGACCGATTTACATGCGGGTTGTACCAAAACAAAGGTTAGCTGTCCTATAAGTGCAAGTTTTATTTGTATTTTGAAAATATTTATGTTAATTGGATCAGAAATGGAAAATAAACTTTTCTTATGGAGATTTAACATAGGGTAAAATTTAAACTCTGCACTTCTTTGAAGAGTTCACTTGAGGTTTTCACTGAACCGTTTTACACGCTTTTTGTTTTAAATGAAAGATCAATAATTCTATATTTGCACAATTAAATTACATTTTTGAAATAATTTCATTTAGAATGTAATAAAATAACTTTAAGTTTACTTTAATAACTTTAAAAATCAATTTAAGTTTCCCAATGCAGCTGATTATTAAAACACGTGATTGTGCATCGAAGAACAAACAATTGTGTAGCGAAAGGAATCAGCTGGCTTAGAGAACATCATTAGTGGCCAGTATTTTTCAACGAACAAATTCACAGGATCAAGTTGAACGTTAAACACATAGTGCCTAACAGCTGTAATACCAATAAATAAGCAAAATTATGAAAAACTAAAAAACAACAATTGAAAGATGAAACTTATATCATTCAAAGATGTGCACAAAAACATAAATCATGTGTGTATGTTGCCGTTAAGACAGGTAAAATAAATTTAAAATAATTTTAGGTTAGGCCTAGACTGAAAAAACAACTTCTTGAATGTATTTACATTCATTGCCATAGCAACTAATTGTTTAAAATAACAGATAAAACAGTTGATTCGGATGTCCAGCTTTTAGTACAAAATAAAATTTTAAGTTAGGCCTAGGATCAACCATCACATGTTTCAACACACACAAAGCAATAAAAACTTGCTTTAAGGAATTTAAAAATAAGAAAAAACTATGTTACATCCTAATTAAAAATAAATAAGACATATATTATAGTAGGCCTATTTATTGATAATATACTGTAGGCCTAATTAATAGTAACTTTTTGGTAAGGGTTTTGATTAAGTGTAGGCCTATACCTGAGCCTTACTGGTTCTTTTAACTTTTATTATAACTGTTGTTATAAAATATACGAAATAATTTGATTTGAACATTTAACATTATTATTTATCCTCTTAGTTTTGAGGTTATTATTAATCCTACATCTTTATTTTAAATAAAACATAACATATTTTTTTAGAAGGTTCCATCTGGGGTTGGCGTGTGGAGCACGCAGGGCCCTCCCCTAGTACATATTAAATCAATAAAGCCAACAATATGTGTTGATGACTGCATAATATATAAAATAATTCGACCACGCAGCTGGACCACTGGCGTGAGTTGAGCGAATTTCCAAAATTAAGTTTATACGCCTATGTTTTAGGGTTTCGAACGACAATTTGGGAAAAAATAGGTCTACTCCCGAAGGAGTTGAACAGCCGTCTGTGTGTACGCAATATATTAGTAGAATTTGTTTCCTCCTAGTGGCCTCGCGAGTTTGCACCACTCGGCTTCGAACCGTTTACTTTTATGGTACTTTACGTTTTGGTCGGTTTTGGGAGAACCGAGTGAGCTATAAGGTCGCGTAAAAAAACAAAATGTGTGCAGAATAACATCCTACATTTATATTGGTAGAAAAAACTCTAAAAACATTTCATTCTCGTAGTAAAAATCTCAAAAAATTGTTACTTACGGACAAAAAACGTACTTCAGGTTGTTGGATTTTCTTGGCTAACGAACTCGTCCGAGCGACGTAGACAACCAACACGTGTACCAAATTTGGACCGAATCGGACTTAAAATGCGGAAAGGGACATATAATATATATATGATTTTAATGACACCCGAAAACGTGTTATGGGGACCATGATCGGTGCTCATTTGCTCCCCCCCGACCTTTGGTCTCATCACCAAAAGAGCCACTGCAATAGCTCATTTTTCCTACGGAAATTCGCTAATAATTACAGCACGAAGCTTAAGCGCTGATGTGAGTTGAGCGAATTTCCAAAATTACGTTTACATGTTTTTAGGAATTTCCATAGGAAAAATGAGCTATTGCAGTGGTCCTTATGGTGAGACCCAAGGTCGGGAGTAGCAAATGAAAACCGATTATGTACCCCAGAACACGTTTTGAGGTGTCATAAAAATATATATATATATATATAGACTAGCTGACCCGGCAATGCTTCGCTATTGCATAATTATTTTTGGTGAAATAAATGCGACAAATGATCGTGATTTAGTAACTTTGACCCCCAAACCTCCTCCTTCCTAAGATTTCGAATTTTTGTAAACCCTTTCTTAGTGAGCACCTATGGCCCTAGAGGAAGCTACATACCAAATTTCATTCTAATCCATTCAGTAGTTTTTGAGAAATCATGATTTAGTAATTTTGAAACCCCAAACCCCCCTAAAATTTCGATTTTTTTTTAAAACCTTTCTTAGTTAGCACCTATGGCCCTAGAAGAAGCTACATACCAAATTTCGTTCCAATCCGTTCAGTAGTTTTGGAGAAATCTATATTTTTAGTTACTTTGATCGCCCTAATCCCCCCTAAAATTTCATATTTTTTAAAACCTTTTTTTAGTGAACACATATGGCCCTAGAGGAAGCTACATAAAAAATTTCATTCCAATCTGTTCGGTAGTTTTGAAGAAATCGTTTTTTAATAACTTTGATCCCCCCATACCCCCCATAGAATTTTGATTTTTTCAAACCCTTTCTTCGTGAGCACCTATGGCCCTAGAGGAAGCTACATTCCAAATTTCATTTCAATCCGTTGTGTAATTTTTGAGAAATAGTGATGAGTGGGTCAGTGGTATTTCGCTTTTATATATATAGATAAATAAATATTATAAATTAATAGTAAAATTATTATTAATCACATTCACATACATCAAACTGCATTTTACTGAACTGTGACGGGACTGAGACCGAACTGTGACTGAATTGAGACTGAACTGTGACGTGACTGATATGATTGACCTGCGACGGGACTGAACTGTGCAGGACTGATGTGTGTGTAGCGACCTTTACGACAAATGTTTTCAGTGTAAGCGTCCTTTTATGAAAATGCAGTAGCGGCGTGAACAATAAATATTGTGTTAGTAATATATGTAATACCAAAACTTGTTATGCAAGTACACCCATAGTAACGTGCAAGTTAGGTTAGCTCATCTTTCTTCTTCATAATTAATATACCGTCTTTTGTGTACGAGTTAAATTGACTGGTTAAAGTTTTGGAACGAATTCATCAAGCATTGTGCTGGAAGAAAACTAGTTAAACCTCACTTCGCCATTCCAGCCAAAATTGGCAACTTTACTTCAGGCTTCGCTGTACATACTTTTGAACATTTATAAACTCAGTAAAATTTAAAGAAAAGTGAACTATATTAATAACATGAATATAAACATTGTGAACATTGCATCTACGTCAATTTAGTTATTTATAAATTATTAAGGCTAAATGAATTCAGATTTTCTTTAATGGATAAACACAAAATTGCACTGTAGGCATTATAGGCTACTATTTTATTAAGTGGATCGGATAGCTAGCATTTTTCGGCATTTCAGCCAAAAAGGGACATATTTCTACATTAATTATATCTTTTTATGTTTATTTATTCCAGACTAGCTGCCCGATCCGGCTTTGCACGGATAGACAAATCAAAGTTAAATGTATACTAACAAAAAATATATTATATCAATAAATATATTACACTATGAATTTCTTATGGGGATTTTTAGTATCTTTGACCACCCCAAACCTCCCCTAAAATTTCTAAATTTTTTAAACCCTTTCTTAGCGAGCACCTACGACCCTAGAGGAAGCTACATACCAAATTTCATTCCAATCCGATCGGTGTTTTTTTGTAGTAACGTTTATCCTCCCCCCAAACCTCCCCGAAAATGTCGAATTTTTTAAAAACCTTTCTTAGCAAGCACCTAGGGCCTTAGAGGAAGCTACATACCAAATTTCATTCCAATCTGTTCAGTAGTTTTAGATAAATCATGATTTAGTAACTTTGATCCCCCCTCCAACACTCCCTAAAATTACGAATTTTTTGAAAACCTTTCTTAGTGAGCACTTATGGCCTTAGAGAAAGCTAGTTGTGAGAACACCTTGTTATCCACGTACTACCTATGGATATATTGCTGGAGTATTGTTTTAGCAACATCTGTCTTTTGAAATTACACTTATGTAATTTTACTAAGTTTACTTTTTCAACAAGAGTTGAAGACATTTTAGATTAGTTTACAATACGTTATTTATCTTCCCGATCTCTGAATTAAAGTTTGAACAATTTTTATTAACTACATTGTGATTATTTATCTTACATTACTCACACCAACTAGTGACTTTATTTAATTGACTACATCACACTCCAATTCTCTAGTACTAACACACATTTAAAGTAATTGTTAACAATAAAGACTAGAGCAAATTCATTACGTTAATTCCTCTGCAAGAAGTTATTTCTTCACTTGAAAACACAGTCAAATGTTTGAATCATTAACACACTCAGGCTGTAGTTTGAACTTAATTGTCTACATTAATAAAATGTAGAATTAATTGAATGGTACAATTGAATTAAGCTACCCAAGCAACAGAGGTGAAAGTGCTTTGTTTTCTTGTGCAAATGTTCACCATAATAATTTACATTTAACTTCAAGTATTAATACTTGGATGATGATTTGAAATGGATTTTGGTGTTTACTTATTCCTTTACTATTACTTATCCATCTGTATTTCAAGAAATACATTATAAATTACTACTATGTTTAGAAAACATCTGTTTACAAGCATTATAAATCAAATATTAATGTAAAGTAGTTGCTGTAGAGTAATTAATTTTGTTTCTAATTTTACGTATTATGACATACGTTACTGTATTTGCTACAATTTCGTATACAGTTATTCGAACACTATTATTTATGCTTTTATTATTGACACAAACAAAATTAGACTAACGAAATTGTGTGCTGAATCATGAAACATTTTAAAAGCTCGGTGCGCTTAAACTTGCAATTAATTTGAGTAATAATTCAGTGATCGTGTGATGCATATTTATGAACTTGTTTTTTATTCCTCTAGTTTTATGATAAATTGCCATAAATGAAGTTTGATGAATGGATTAAAGAGTAAAATACATAATATTACAATAATTATTAAGAGTAATTAGGCTATAACATTAATGGACAGCAATGTTTAATGTAAAATGTTTTGAATTATAACTTTTCAAACGAAATTTCAGTATTTGTTCAAATTCAATTACCTCTACTTAAAGTAGCTTAAAGTGAATAAATTCAGAATTACGTGTTTATACATTTACCTAATGGACTCTACAATCTATATATATAAGCGAAATACCATTCTCTCACTCATCACGATTTCTCAAAAACTACCGAACGGATTGAAATGAAATTTGGTATGTAGCTTCCTCTAGGGCCATAGGTGCTCACTAAGGAAGGGTTTGAAAAAATTCGAAATTTTAGGGAGGGGGGGTTTGGAGGGATCAAAATTATTAAAAAACGATTTCTTCAAAACTACAGAACGGATTGGAATGAAATTTGGTATGTAGCTTCCTCTAGGGCCATAAGTGTTCACTAAAAAAGGGTTTTAACAAATTGGAAATTTTAGGGGGTTTTGGGGGGTAAAAGTTATTAAATCACGATTTCTTCAAAACTACAGAACGGATTGGAATGAAATTTGGTATGTAGCTTCCTCTAGGTGCTCACTAAGAAAGGGTATGACAAATTTCTATATTTTAGGAGGGGTTTGAGTGGATCAAAGTTACTAAAATCATAATTTCAGATCTTTTATTATTATGAAAATAGTGCTTTTATTATTTAAGATCTATATAATTATGTATAAAAAATACCACTCACTGACTGAACACTTAAAAAGAATACAATTACTTTAAAAAGACTGAAAATACCAACCACCACGGGCAACGCCGTACGGGTCAGCTAGTATATTATATTACGTCAGATTTATTACAAAAAGAAAGAAAATTTTTACTATAACGGCATTTCTTAACGATAAACCATACAAATTAAATACTTCATGAGATACAATTTAATTCCATTAAAATTTAAGTAGGCGGGTAATATATTTTTAAATAACCAGGTTATTTTTTGATATTATATTATTGAACTATCTATAGTTAGTTGGTTTTCCCTTATATTGCGTGGTTTTAAACAAATTTGATATTTTTCGAAAACTTATATCATTTGCATTGTTTAATTTCAGAGAATAAAACTATTCTTTAGTATTGAATCAAAAACAGTAATCAAAAAGTTGTACATTTAGAGACACTACCTTAAAACGGGACCAAATCACTGATAAAATTGTTTAATGTTTACTTTAATATTATTTTAAAATTTCTAAACATTTAACGATTTACTCCACCTATTTTTACATCAGATGTTTTAAAAAATGACTCTTACCAATATTCATGTTTATTGTGATTAAAAAATATATTTTTCTTCGAAAGTGTATAAAGAAAGCTGGCACAATCTTAAATATATTGCTGGATCAGAGGTGGAATTAACTAAAAGATTCGTCCTACTTCTTAGATTCAATGAAATAGTTTAAACATTTTAATGGTTTCTGTATTATATATTTGTATCAACATATAAATATGGAGTAATATGTAATACAATTTTCTCAGAAGTAAAAATGTACTTGTATCTCCGGAAAGGAAAAACAAGCAATACAAGAAAACACAACGAGAAATGTGCACTTTATGTCGCTATTTTGGAAAAAGACAATGTGTAACCAGGACCTAGAATATATGCCGTGATTCCTCAATTTGAACAATAAACCAGAAAACACGGCAGATCAGTAGATTCCAATCCCAAAACAAACATTGTACTTTGTGTTGTTGTGTGTTTGTGTTGTGTAATATTATGTTGTGTAACTTTTATATTTTAATGTGTTGACGATCTCGAGAGAGTGATTCTCAGTGGATGGGGCACAAGCTCTGAAACGCGTCAGGGAAACTGGAGCAAAGAAGTCACGTGGCGGAGCCAAATGAGGTAAATTGTTGTTTAATTAAAATAGGACTATTGCAGGATGATGTTTTTCATAGAAACTTTAAAAAAAAAACTCTTACAGATGTATTCTATTAATGCCTTCCCCAATGTATGTTATGTGGTTGTAATTTGTAAATAACTAGTAGTTCTGTGAACAGTAGACCTCGCTCGTTGAAATAACAAATGTGGTTTTGAGCTTAGGTTAAAAATAGTGTGCCAGTAAATAAGTAAGCGGAAGGTTTAGCCAGTGCAACATTATTTTTCCATTCCCGCGATTCCTGCGTTTCTAGTTCTTGTTTTTTTTCTTTTCTTGAGCTTTAACTGCTAAAGATTTTCTTTTAGGGGGCATTGTGTTTTATGTAGGTTAATAATGCGTAAGGTAGCTACAAATATCGCGTTATTGAGAGAAAACTTAAAATTAAATATTTACATACTTAAATAAATAAAACTTAACAACGTATTTACAGTTCTATATCATATTCCAAAATTAGAAATAATGAAAACAAATGATGTTAAAGCGTCGTGATCTCAACCCATGTACCAATACACTTCCCACGCTGTCCAACGGTCATTTTTTGTATGTCCTTTATCGCTACGAGGTTTCATTTGTTTCATCTCATTTTGTAATTCAAGTGAAGCTAAATAAAATAATTTATAAAATAATAATTTACAAGTATACAGTTTTAATTCTTTGATTTATTCTCTACAGTTTCTTATAAGTCCTTAATAACATGTCAATTTTGGGCAAAGGATATATTCCTAAATTAGGCCTACTATTTAAAACAGGCCTAGTTTTGTTAGCAGTCTTGTAGTAGGAACATAAAAACTGGTGTTTTAAAAATAATAAATTTGAAAAGAAATATGTTCTTACAGTTCTATTTTGAACTAAATTACGAAACCTTTTTACATTTATGAAAAAAATTACAAAAAATGTTTACTACTTTTTGGGATGGGTTCAACTGGCCCAAAATTCAATCAGTCTAAAAACGACAGAAGATCAACTAGCCCAAAGAAATGAATTAAATATAATAATTTGGGCTAGTTGAGCTTTGGGCTGATTGACCCGCTTATGTTAGCGAAAGGTTCAATCAGCCCAAACTAGCTTGGAGTTCAACCAGCCCAAAACGTAAACAAACAATCTCACACAACGCCCGGTTCACAGCTCACACCTACTCCGAACAAGCATAGGAAAATGTCACGTCCGTGTTTTTTAGTAAAACTCTTGTTTCTGTATCTAAACTAAGTATAAATAATAGGTGTATCTTCTTGTAACGCATGTAGAGTGTGTATTCGTATTACTTTTAATAATTTAGACAAGCAATCGTAATTAATAGTTTTATTTAAATGAAACAAATGTAGGCCTATACCGTAATATACTCGCTGTTTTATTCTAAATAATATCAGATTATTGAAGCGATATGATTTATTTTTTGTAAGATGTTATTAGATAATACAACAGCAACTATTAAAACATTTCAATAATCAAACATCAACATAATTATGTTAGTAGATTGTATATTATGTTATATTATAACTAAATATACAGGATGTCCCCGAACTCTCTGTACCTCTTTTGTGTATATGTTCCTGGGATCCAGACAAACATATTTTACAATATAAACATGGGTCTACAGTGCTTATTTTTTCGTCTGTCTGTCTGTATGTTTTTTTTTACAAAATACTTAATATTTTTGGAAGTAGAAAAGATATTGAGCTCAAACTTTGTATACCTATTTTTTGCGTAACCTTTTACAACTGTACGAAAAATTAGAACATTATTTTAAATATTTTCAAAAAGGTGGCCGTTTACACTTTTTAATGTCAAATATCTCAAAAACCGCTAACTTTACAAAAAAATTACAAGAGACAAAAAAGTTTACTTTTTTAATGGCAAACACAATAGTTTTTTTTATTTTGTCTGTAGCTTAAAGGACAACGGAGATATTGACAACAAAAAGGAAAAATGTTTTTCTTGGTAGTTGTCAACAAAACCCAGAATTACTCTAGAAACAAACTATTTTAAAGTTATTATGAGCTAAACTAATAAGTTATTTGCATAATGATTGGAGCACTTTCTGAGCTGATTCCACTAGCAAAAAATAATAAAAATGTTCATATATTCACAGGTCTGGAAATGCTTCGTTAGAGAGAGCTGGCGAAAGATTTCACCCGTGTTTCAGATTACTCACTGATATCAAATCTTTAAAAATAAATTACTGAATTATAAAATATCTACCTTTTAAGTACAAATGTAACTGTAGCTTAATCAAGAAAATCGAATGAGAAATAACAACAATGTGACCATGTTTACAAATAAAAGTATTAGCTGTTTATTAAGACCGAATTTTGCGTTTTGGGTCAAATATCGCAACAATTACTGCACAGTTACAGAACTGGGGCCTATTTTATTAAATTTATCTGCTCCTTTTACGTAAATTAAATTTTACACCTTAATTAACGCCCTACATGTTTCAATAGGGATTTGTTTATGTGAGTAATCTGAAACTCGGGTGAAATCTTTCGCCAGCTCTCTATAACGAAGCATTTCCAGACCTATGAATATATGAACATTTTTACTATTTTTTGCTAGTTGGAATCAGCTCGGAAGGTGTTGGAATCTTGGTGCAAATAACTTATTAGTTTAGCTGATAATAACTTTAAAATATTTTGTTTCTAGAGTAATTCTGGGTATTGTTGACAACTACCAAGAAATACATTTTCCTTCTTTTTGTCAATATCTCTGTTATCCTTTGAGCTACAGACAAAATAAAAAAATCATTGTGTTTGCCATTAAAAAAGTAAAATTTTTGTCTCTTGTAATTTTGTTGTTAAGTTAGCGGTTTTTGATATATTTGACATCAAAAATTATAAACGGCCGCCATTTTTAAAATATTTAAAATAATGTTCTAATTTCTCGTACAGTTATAAAAGGTTACGCAACAAATAGGTATACAAAGTTTGAGCTCAATATCTTTTTCACTTAAAAAAATATTAAATATTTTGTAAAAAACACATACAGACAGACAGACGAAAAATAAGCACCTTAGACTTATGTTTATATTGTGAAATATGTTTGTCTGGATCCCAGGAACATATCCACAAAAGGGGTCCAGAAAGTTCGGGGACACCCTGTATACTACTCATTGGTCTCATTGAATTGAACTTATTAAGTAGCCGTCGGGAAGATAGCACAGTGCTGGGCTCACACTGACTCTGGCCGATCGCTGATAGCGACAGGATGCTACAAAGTGATTCGCGTGTTATTTTTATCTGAAATGGGTTAAAATAAGGTGAAAATTATGCAATTTCACAATAATAACTACAAATAAATATAGTTTATTCAATTATTTACCTATATTTTGTACTTTAAATAAAACTATATAAAGCCTATACAAATAAAAAAAGAGGAGTCTTTGTAAACCTTAACACTTATGGGCATAATTAAATTTCATAAATCGTAAATAAAATATTTTTTTATTGGACGTTGGAGAACATACACCTAGTTATCATACTACAATGTCATTATATCCAGATTTAGGATTGGAAAGCGATTATACGCCTATATTCGAATGTTTTACATACGGCAGCGTCAATGTTCTAATTAAAAATTCATAACTCGTTAATTTGAAAAACCTTCTTAGGTTTTTTTTAGTGGTAGTTGTAGTACGTACACATAGTTAGTTATAATACAACAATGTCATTATATCCAGATTTAGGATTGGAAGGGGTTATAGGCATATATCTCAATCTCAATCTAAACATACGATAAGTTAAATTCATAATGACAAATCCATAACTCGTAAATTTGAAAAACCTGCTCAGGTTTTGCTATTGGAAATTGTACTACATGCAACTATACTGTCATTATAAAAAGATTTAGGATTGGGAAGGGATTATAGACCTATATTCCAATGCCAAACATAAGGCGGCGTTAGTGTCATTATTAAAAATTAATGACTCGTAAATTTGAAAAACCTGCTCAGGTTTTGCTATTGGAAGGTGTGCTACATAGATCTAGTTATAAAACTACACTGTCATTATAGCCAGATTTAGGATTGGGAAGGGGTTATAGGCGTATATCTCAATGCTAAACATACGTTAAGTTAAATTAAAAATGACAAATTCGTAATTATTACTCATTGAATAGAACTTAAGTGAACATTAAAAGTATGTTACTGCTATTAGGTCTATATTATTCGGTATCTTCCTTTCTGATAACTATATATTTTTTTAAATATCCTATTTACACACTTTATTGGTTTTATACTAATTATATTACTACCTCTAAGATCAAAAGTTGTGCAGAATGTTATAAATAAAAAATCACTTTCTACGGGAAACATAATATCTCAAAGAGGTAGACTTGAGCCACCAAATAAAATACATGATAGAGTGAACAATCAGTACAGTAGTTAACCACATCACTCATTTCCTGATTAAGAAAGACACTATTTGAAGAATAGAAGAGCACGTAAATACTTTGGGCCTGAACTTATATTACAAAAATGTATAGAGCTGTTATGTGAAAGAATGTGCGTAAACACAGAAGCCAACCGATGAATATGAGAATGAATGGCTTTGTAGACAAATATTTAACGAAGAGTTTAATCTTAGTTATCATTTTGCCCTATAAATGATACTTGTGGTGACTGTGCTCACTTTGTTATTTTGTGGAAAATATGCAGTGTCTGGTGAAGAGAGAGAATTATTCAGGCC
>JAGFPH010023489.1:0-11918 GCA_018207615.1 Philaenus spumarius
TGTTAGTGTGTGAAATTTCGGATATCAACGTCAACCCAGCTAAACGAATTAGTTGTTTGGTGAGTGTTCCAGTGTTATCATTATTGTTTTTTTTTGCGTGGTTTACATTGTTTAGTGACAATCCATCCCCTTTTCAAAAGACGACATTTTCTCTTTGTTTAATCTGAAGGTTAAACAATTTGTTTTTATAGAAAAATTTATTTAACTATATTTCGATCGAAATACTATTATTCTTCCTCTATTTTTTTTAATTCTAATTGATTGGATTTTTGTGTTGAATAATGATAATCATCGTTAAAATGGATAATCCTGATTTCTTTTGTATACTATGTAAGGAAAATTTTGAATTTTGAAAAATTTGAAGATACAGTAGTGGTTACAAAAGGTATAAAATTAATAACCGAAGCTAGTTTAAGAAGACGGGATGGGCTGCATGAAAGAATTGAAGGGAAAATAACCGTTCTTGTACACAGAGTGTGAAGTAAAAATTGTACGAGGCCAACAAGTATTACGGCCGCAACCTCATCATCAGAAAGACTCGATGAATCAATTCACTCAACTTTAAGAACTTTTCTACGGAATATTTGCCAGAAGTTTGATTTTAAAACCAATTCTTCATTTGTGAAAAAAGCGCAGTAATTAATTTAAAGTGAGCTGTGCATCGTAGGAAGGAAATTCGCCTTGTAGCAACAATAGAAATAAAATAAAATTTACTTAAAATATTTGATGAGCGAAATGATGAATGGGAGGAAAGAGTAAGGAGTGTTATGTTAAGAGTTACCTGAGGCACGTTACCATAAACAATGTCATGATACTTTTCCCAAATCAATATCAGGCGAACACGCTGTAGTTAGACCGAGGATGGATGAAGACATTTTTTTATTACTTTGTAAAACTATTGAACAAGGAAATGAAGCCAGTACACTGTTACAGAATTACAAGAAATCATGACTGACTTCTCAACTTATATTCTGATAAACATTTAAAATATCAGCTGAAAGAGCACTTTAAAGACCGCATTATAGTACCGTATCCAATGTTTCTGGTCGAAAAAACATTGTGTGTTTATCAGACTCTGCACACACAATCATGGACAATTGGTACAAAAAAAAAAAAAAAAGGAAGAGCGATCCGGAAACAGAAAAGCTTAGAATAGTTTTAGCTTCGGCTGATATAATCAAGAAGAATATTCAAAAGATGGCTTGCAACTATCGTACATACCCAGATACAAAAGACATTAGGTCCGGAGGCGAAAATTTAATCCCAAAAAAATTAAAAGCCTTTATATGGAAAATGATTGCAAAGAAAACCTAGATCCTTTATGTCACCCCTACAAGTTAGATTAGCACTTGTATGGGTCCATACATTTAATCAACATGCTTTCTTGAATGGGTGTGTGTGCGTCATATAACGAAGCAATGACATACAATAATGCATTGATAACTGCGGGATCATCACAAGAAAATTAAGGTGCCTTTATCCAACACGTTTTTGACAACGATGATGTCAACATTCGAACATTAGCCTAAATATTTTAACGCTATAGGTGAAATACAATGTATTACTCCCGACAAAAAAGTTCAAACTATAGAAAAAGTTAAAAGGCAATGTAGTGAGCTTTTAAACCCGAAAGTATAAGGATACGAGGGTGTGCAAGGAAAACTGGATGTAAGGGATTGAGTAGTATTAATTGTGAAAAATTACAATGACATGAAAGCTTGCTTGAATATTACTGATTCCACAATAACTAACTTATTCCCTTTAAATTGCATTTGGCTTTCTGGTACTAATGTACAACCAGGTTAGAATGGTTTTATGAACGTATAAAAAACTAAAAACAAAGACAAATGTGATGGGACATTGTAATGGCTGTTCCTTTTATTAATTTTTTTTTTAATTCAACAATGTTCACTGTTTTATGTTTTGCAGCTGAAGAGAGCCGAAAATGAAATCAGTCATGCGTAGTTACTTTTGCCCAACCTCTATTTTTGAAAGCGTCCGAGATTGTAGCTTCTGCAGAAATATGTGCGAACATTTACAGAATGTACAATTTACAGAATTGTACAGAATGCACAAATATGTGCGAGCACTGAAATGGATATTCTTGCAACAATACCTTGACCATGGATGAAGATCAAGCCAAAATTGATGATAGCTAAAATGTTTATAGTTTAAATATATTTTTTCATTAATCAACAATTTAATCAATCAATATTTTAAATATTTGTAAATAAAAATAGTAATTATATTATTGAAGAAAACAAAAATAATAATACAAAAAACGGGGGGTCCGTGATGCTGTGGACAGGCAATGATTGGATAATGGAAATACCTCAATATTAAGGTCAGGAGTCAAAACTCCCCCGAACCAAAACTTGCAAATACTTAAAATAACAAAGAAAATCTGCTTATTTTTTTTAATAGTTCGTAAAATGTTAGTGTGCTAATAGACCTACAGTACCATTTTAAGTCATAATATTATGCTATCAGTTCTGGTGTAAAAAACTAACTTACTCTGCTTCATTACTAACAGACAGGGAGTGATGCCGCAACAACCAACCACGCATTATGGCTATCTTAGTGTCGGGCGGGCACTAATACTTTGTAGTCTGTAAGTGTTCCCGACCCTCAAAATGTAAAGTTAGGTACATATTTTAAAAGGGCAAGAGCTGCGCTACAACTTTTATTTGTCATATTTTTTGATATTATAACAAATAAAAGTGCTGTTTTCTAAAAACTACTTAAAATATGATTTTTCACCCGAACATTTTGCATATTTTAGCAAATTCTGGTAAAAGTATCACTTTTACGCAAAAAACCAAAAGAAATTTTTTTTAGAATAGACATAGAGAAATACAATCATACAAACAGCATCAATGTAAAATGAAAATGGCGGAGTTATGAGCAATAACAAAAATACCCTCGAAATGGATGTTCAAGGGGGGCTAGAGGGGGGAGCACAAGGGGGACCGGTGGGGACTTTTGAGGAAATACTTCCCTAATTAGGTCCTAACAACTGGCAAAAATCAGCTTGTCTCTAATTTCTTCCGACACAAAACCTTCATTGCCTGGGCTACAACCCCTAAAGCAATGAATATTGTTTGGTATATATCTCAAAAACCCTACCGTCTAGCAACGTGAAATTTGGTACACATATTTTTCATAGGGGCTAGATGCGAAATAAGAAAGGATTTTTAAATATTTGGCCTTAAAGGGTTGAAAAAAACCCCTAAAACAATAAATATTGTTTGCTATACTTTCCTTAAAACTATAAAGCTGAAATTGTGTACATTTATTTCTTGAAAAACACATTTAAATAGTAAACCAGTTTTACATTTCGTTACGTGCTGCTAAAGGGGTGAAAATATGATAATAACCCCTAAAAACAATAAATATGCATTTTATACTTTCCTTAAAGCTGGAGAGCAGATATTTTGTACATTTAATTCTTACAAGATACATAAAAAATAAACCAGTATTACATATTTTTACTTGCTGCTAAGGGGTGAAAATGTGAGAACCCCTAAAATCAATAAATATTAATTGCTATTATTTCCTTAAAGCTATAGAGCTGAATGTGCACTTACTAATTTTAAGAAACTATTTAAAGACGTAAAATCCATCCCGATTTATGCATTTTCATATTTACCAGTCTTTAGATTTAGCGGTAGAAAAAACAGACGCCATTCATTCTGAATTATTTATTTTTAATTGAATTAATTTATTCATTCCACATAACGTGACGAAGACGATTGACGGGCAGCCAATATATATAAAAAAACATTAGTTGCTGTTCCTTTGTAAGCGCATCATTTGAGAACGGCTGGACCAATTTGGCTATTTTTTGTTTTAAAATGTTCGTAATAGTCCGAACTAGGTTTTTATATAAAGAAACATTTTAAAAGGTACCCGAAAAAGTTTCAAATTAAAAAAAAAAAAACTAAACATCCTCTTTAGTATGGACTCAAGACCATAGCGCACAATAACAGCTGTTCGTATAAAAAGCTTAGCAACCATTCATGTTTGTTTACATTTATTACCATAGCATCTTTCCTTAGCATTTTTAATAAGTTTATTATTCTTCAAAACAAACAGTATTTTTAGATTAGATTGAAAAACTTAAAGCAAACAAAAATCAACTAAAAATTCATACTATAATTATTTTAATTCAATTCAAACATTGGTTGTTACATAATATACCAGTTGGTATATAAAACAGCTCAGTTGAATCAAAAACTGAACATAATTTTAGGTTAGGCCTACAATGAACCAAAACACGTTTATTTACAACCAATTGGGCTAATATAGAATCAGCTTTTTTACAATTCTTCACAACTATCAGTTTTTTTAGATTAGTTAAAAGCAAACAAAAAGGTTTACTGTATTATCTATAAAGGTTTACAAACTATAAATCTGAATTTGTGTAGTATATTCTTAAGTGGCATAAAAACCAGTTTGCAATTCGATTACTTAAGTCAATGTAATGAAATGGATTAACTTTACTACCCTTTTAATTAAATAAAGCAATAGCGAAGCATTGCTGGGTCCACTGGTGAACAATAAATACCAAACTATTTGAAAATAGGCCCTACGTGTAATAATTCACATTCGTGAAATAAAAGAAGATATTAAAATTATGTAACATCGTGATACAACAAAATTCCCCTTAGCAAAGCAAGGGTATGCAGCTAGTATATTGGTAAACTATATGTAATTAATGTTTAATAATGCTTTTTTAATTACACTTCAGTACATTATATTTCTTGCAGTTATACAAAAAGTAGGGGTTTTCCGATAAAGTAAAATCACAAAGGAATACATCAGAGTATAAGAATGTTTCTGGTGATGACTATAAGATGGCGATGCACGATAACAAATAGTGTGCAACCATCCGTGGTGGAATGCCTTTCAAGTTTTTCCACATCAACGCTTTGAATGCGCAAGTGTTGTAAAGGCAGAAGTGTGTTGCTTTGTGCAGACTTTGTCAATACTTTAGAAGCTGACATTTACTATTTAAATTTCTTCTTCCAGATTAAACAAATAGTTTGCAACGTTCCAACGTCTTTTCCAGAATAATTTATATCAAAGGTATCACTCAGTAAGATGGCCACTTTTAACATAATGGTCGTGTTAAATAACTTTTGTTAATAACAAAGACCGTGTAATATCTAGTATTATATATTTTAAGAATTGAATTTGTTCTGCGAAAGTAGTTCCGGACAGGAATCTTGGAAAAAGAGGTTAGGGTTTAGCAGGTAAACCTGATTAACCGGGAGTCCCACAACAGCTACATCTTATACTCACTACTAATTTAGTCATACAATATCTTTATCAACCATTTTAATGAAATTCATTTCTATATATTAATGTGACTGTTAGATTGTTTTTCTTACTATAACCTTATTGAATTATGTAAATAAATCTTACTTCTATTGACTTGCAGCCTACTACCATTCTTGTAATGTATCTTTTGTTTAGTTTTAATATTGCAACACTGTACCAGTCACTCAAGATGAATAAAATGATGTTTAACAAAAGAAAGCGTTTTGTAAGATATTCAAATTATGATATGGTCAAATTAAAAATACTGTAAGATTAAATATTCGTTTATCCCAATTCATCATCATACAGCAGAACAAATTAAGGTATTTAAAAATTGTCATTTCCTTCCAGACAAAGTTTATATCTTTTTCAATACAGGCTGTTTTTAACTTTAAATGTTTAACTGGGAATAAGTTTCAAGATGGGGCATAATACCCCCCCCCCCCCCCCCGTATAGAGAAAGTATTATACTTTAACTTACTATGTATTAAATGTCATGACTTTAGCAAAGCGTTTTACATTAAAAGTCTGAAACTTACTAAACTGCCTGCTGTAAGTCGTGATAGATGAAAATATTGTTTTTAAGCATGTGCAAGAAGTTGAATTTCGTAGTAGACGTTGGTTAAATAAATAAAGGCACATTATTGAATATGCCTCTTATAAAATTATGTTTTTTACTCTGTTTTTTTAACGATTTAATTTAAAAACTAATTGCCGTATTTGTATTTAAAAAATTACTGGCTTTTTAAACATTGCCTGAACTTTAATAGGGCCATATTTAAAGACGGCGCAGAGTAACGATTCTTATAATTAATTAAGTTTGCGAGCATTTTATTCCGTAGTGTGAAAGAACACGTTGGTTATATAAAGATTTAAAACCATTCCGAATGTAAATGTTATTAAATGCAGTTTTCTTACAACTGTTTTAGTTTTAGTTATGACGACAAAGTTTCGGAACCTTTTATTGAGCACATAGCCTAAACCTATGAGACAAATAGTAATAAACTTAATATTAAATAATATTATATGTTTAAACAATATTTGGTTAAATTTTGTAATTTAATTATAAAGTTTATGATATTTAATGTAAGTTTTAATCAGGGTAAACAACAAGCAGCACGACTTAGCTCATACACAGATTTTGATATAACACAAGCATATTTAAGGAGAACCAGGGGCCTCCTTCTGCAATTTATGTCAGTTAAAAAAAATCTCAGTTATTTTGTCTTGATATTTAATTTTTAGCTATCAACTCTTACATATGAGTAAACATTGTCCAGTTTTGTTTCGGTTTAGTTTATTGTATTACAAGGTTTATATGTTAAACTTTAAAAAGCTAATGACCAGCTTATCGAAATTTGGAGCGGCATGTTGTACCTAAAACGTTTGGAAGAAAAATACGAATTTAACTATACGTTAAAAAATCACTTTAACAATCTTTGGAAAGAGTTTCGTTTAAAATTTTTAATTAAAAACAGCCTCTATTGAAAAAGATATAAACTTCGTCTCGAAGGAAATGATTATTTTTAAATACCTTAATTTGTTCTGCTATATGATGATGAATTGGGATAAACGAATATTTAATCTTACAGTATTTTTAATTTGACCATATCATAATTTGAATATCTTACAAAACGCTTTCTTTCGTTAAACGTCATTTTAGTGTTGGAATATTAAAACTAAACAAAAGAGACATTACAAGAATGGTAGTAGACTGCAAGTCAATAGAAGTAAGACTTATTTACATCCATCGATAAGGTTATAATAAGAAAAACAATCTAACAGACACATTAAAATATAGAAATCAATTTCATTAAAATGGTTGATAAAGATACTTTATGACTAAATTACTAATGAGTATAAAATGTAGCTGTTGTTTATACAACCAGTTTTTTTTTTTTTTAGAGACACTAAACCCTAGACACTTGTCTTCAGCAATGTAATTATTTTTGTGTAGTCATAGATTGTTAGTTGATTGAATATTTGTCCTAGGGCTTGCGATGTTGTCCTTTGTCATCTCCCCATCGCTCCATTGTCAATAGGAAGTGTTTAGAAGTCTATTTTACCAAGGAGGGGAAGGGGGGGGGAAATTGGTCCATTATTTTCAAACTCCATCGTCCTTAGGTTTTTCCTAAATGAGAAATGACCGGTGATGAAATCAACGACCACATAAGACCAATAGATGGAGCATAGCTAGTCGGCCGGTGAAGCCGAGCTGTCCGCCTGACCCAGACAAGATGGCGGCGGATAGGCATGACTCATCCTAGACGCGAGCGTCAACGCCAGTAGCTCTAGACTTTGCTATTGTCATTCGCACAGGGAATGTTTGTGAAATAGAATTGTACAAATTATTTAATGTTTGTTAATCCATATTCAACAATCAAACTTGTTTGTATTCACTAATAATAGTAGCACTTCTGTAAGATTATCATTATACTTCGAACCTTAAAAATAGTATAAATATTTGTATATTAGTAGAGTATGTTTCACTTTCAAACTTCATTGTAATCACCAATAAAAAGAACTATATTATCAAATTTTGAACACAAATAAAATTAAAACCTTTTCATATTATCAAAACTATGTGATTTGATTCTATCCAATATTATATTCTTTGCTCGATTAGTGTTCACATACTATAGATTTTCAACTTTTACTACTTTACATTGTAAAAATAAACTTTTAAAACATATTTTTTCATTGTCTTTATGGCCTATACTTTTTCATTATAACATTTATATACGACAATTTCAGGTAATGTAAGAAAAGAAAAACAAAGTATTTTCGCATATGAACCCACTTAATTTTAATATTATGTCAATAGATACCAAACAATTTGTATTAAATAATGCCAGGCTTAATTAATGCTTTTCAGTACAATCAATATTTCTAGTCCACTAATTAAAAATTTATGACAATATCTAAAATTAAAAAAATTAATTGAGACGCCATAAAATATTAAACGGTATTTATGAAATGAAACCTTTCCCGTTAAAGTACCAGACATTAACAAAAACTAAACTTTGTTTATTGATATAGTATTAGTAATATACTAGTTATCACAAAAATGTCATTACAGTACTTGTTAATATAAATATACATGCAGTATCTACAACGAATTTGCCATACCAACACTTGCAGGTCGATGGGCGGAACGCTCTTTCCGCCGCGGCAAAACTTTTTAACTTTAACTGAGTTATCTACGAAACTAAAGAAGCAAATTAAAAAAAAAATAGGATTAGTAAAATTCAGTTCTAAGGCTACAATTTCCACCGTTTTTTAACGTACCTGACCAAAAAATAAAAAAAAGTAGTAGCAATCGAACTTTTTTATGTCATGATTAAAACTGTATATAAAAAGTTAAAGTTATTATTGTGTTAAAAAGGCTAAAGTAGAGTTATTTGATTTTTAATTCCTTTCATTAGCACCCACAACTTGTCAACTTTACACTTGCGAAGTTTCAAAATTCTAACTTTACTCTAAGTATGTTAAATCACAGGTTGAGTGAAACGAGAGCATTGACATAATTCAAAGTTGAGAGCGCCGTTTATGTCTTTCTGACCCAGACAAGATGGCCGACCTGGCTTCACCCGCTATAGTGTTAGCTTTATAGGCATGCTCCATCTATTGGTCTTATGTGGTCGTTGGATGAAATACAGTGAATTTTTAATTGTATTCGTGATTAGCAAAAATATAATTACAGAAATAATATTTATATTTATCCATTTTTTTACAAACAACATACAATTTAATATTTAGAACATTATTAACAATTCTTTAAAATATTCCATGGATATTTTATAAAAACCTATGTTCTATGAAAACAAAATAATTAGTCTATAGTTTATACCTAACTTATGTGATTGTGTTACCATTCCTGAGGTGGTCTATCTTAGCATCTTGGTTTGTAACACTTTTGGACATTTTATCTGAACCCACCCCCGTTATGCAAACTTAAGTACTTTATAATTAATTAAAATTCCATAAAAGACTATATAAATCGCACAAGAGCAATATAATTAGTTACTTGAGGGGTTTCGAATGATTTCCATATTTTATGATATTATGTAAGATTAGTCTGTAACAGGTTAGAGTATAAGGTAAAGTATATTAATAAAACATTAAAAACATTAAATAAATATAAATAAAGCGGTAGTGAAACCGCGGTAGTGCGAAATTACTACAAGTGGATCACTAGACGGAATATAAGGTATTTATAAATAAAGCTCTTAAAGTTAATGACAATTTAGGAGTGTATGAAGTAGTTAAAGGCATGCTGAATTATGAAGTATCAAATAATTCTTGCTTAAGAACATAAAAATACTTTCTAAAATAAAATTGGTGCCATTAAAAATAATATATTGCGAGTAAATTGTGTTTACAAGCCTGATCATTGAAACGGGGAGAACATTAACCAAGCTTTTAGATAAGTTTAACTTTATTACAAATTATTGGTGCACAGAACAATTGCTATCTTGGTACAAGCACAGCCTAGGCCTTGCATCAATTTAAAGTGTCGCTCTACAGAGTGACTAAAATGCACGCCACATTCTAACTGAATGAATTTGTTCTATTTTTAAACATTTTCCAATAACATAAATACAATATAAATTAAATACACAAATTCGACAAAATATATACTTAACTTATGTATGTGTTTAATCTTACACAATTTTGAATAGAATTGATGTTGAAGACTAAACAAAGAATATGTTATCAGGACTACTTTATAAACCTATGGTCTGTTGATATTTCTTTTGCTAAAGCAAAATAAACAAATGCACGCCACCACAAAAGCTCCAATGGGAAACTGAACAAAATAATAATACTGAGATATGCAATATAAATTCTAACAATTACTAGGCTCATTTACAAAACTAACATCACAAGGATAACTTTAACAATATTCAAAACTACAACAAACCCAAAAAAGTTAATTTCTGAACGTAGGAAACGAAATATTAAAATGTTTTATATATTTACTTTAAAACAGACTCTTAACCTTGTACAATTATAATCAGATTTTTATGTTCTTTTATAAATTACTTCAACAGCATTTTGCTTATGATCCACTTATATGGAATGAAAGTTAAATTTAAATAATTAAAACAATACAAAAGTTTAAAAGCTTTACAAGAAAGTTTGAAGGGCATTTCAGTATAAGAAAGTCAATAGTACTGATCTAATAACCTTTCCTCCGTATATAGATATTTACTCCGTTGGGCGAAAATATTTCAAAGATTTTAACTATTTAAAACAGTGTTTATATGACTCTGAATATCTACTTTTGTGCAACTGTAACTGGGTTGGGTGAAGCGATTTTTTGTCACTTCAAGTAAAATAAACGGTACCAGAAACTGGCATATACTTTCCCACAAACATATTTAAATTATTAATAGATTCACTGTGACTTCATAATTGTATTAAAGGAGGAGAGTACCTAACAAATATTAATGTTATTAGCTGAATAAGAATTTTTAGAAAGATGCTTTTCTTGCATATGGTAGGATATATTAAGGGCTACAAATAAGCCAAATTTTATCAAAACCGTTAAAGCCATTTTTTTAATAAAAAAATATAACTGATTTTTGGGCCAATATGCGAGTTGTTTTTCAAAAATTTTCAAAACGTTTTTTCGTGCATCTATACCGACCTAATTTACATGTTTGGTGCAAATTTATTCGAAATCGATCAAGTAGTTTTTTCTTTGGCTTTGTGTACATACAGATAGACAGACAGACATTTTGTATAAGTCACTTTTTTGGACTCAGGGGTCCCAAAATGGATATTTCCACAAAAATCTCAACATCGATTTTTTTGCGATCACAATACTTTCTTTATACTATAGTATAGTGAGAAAGTAACACGATTTGTGGCAATCCTCGTATTTCTAGTTTGGTTATATTATGTATATTAATTAACTTTGACATATCTATTTCCCACAATACCATAAAACACAAAACTTTCCAGTGTGGCATATAGAACATACTTTGCAAATAATACTTCTAAAGTATGTGGTCTGCTACCTATTTAATAAAACTAAATTACAATTCTCAATTGCAACACTTCAAACAAATATAAAGCACTCATCTCGTTTGGGATGGTTAATACTTGTTTCTATCAATAGTCGGCTTTTTTACTGAAACCCTAGAGAATAAATAATATCGACTCTCTGAACAGACCCAAGAATTATAAAATATTGATATATATATTTGCTTGCGGGATGATAGCGCACAGATGTTGAAGAGTTTTTTAGAATCCGACAAGCGACGAGAAACGACAATTTTTTAAGACGATTACGGACGTCACCAAAGCTACGAATTTCTTAGAAGTTCTAAGGGGGCACAGTAAACATAATATTACGTAAAAGGTTTTATAGAACCGGGGTTTCCATCCAATTAAACGTGTACCTGAGATCTTAACTGGTGTATCATTTCACCCACATTTCAAACCCTATAAAATTATTCACATTGTTATTTTGCATTGTTGTTTTTATAACTTTCTCTGGCATCAACTTAAAAGCAAATGAAAGCTCATAAAATATTTCATTATTTACTATTTAAGTTACCAGCTTCCACATTCCGGGTTGAATCACA
>JAGFPH010023490.1:0-11916 GCA_018207615.1 Philaenus spumarius
CTGGTTAGGACCTACAAGTTGCAAAAGTTATTTATTTTATTAATTCTCAATTTAACATATTACATGTACAAATTATATAATTCTAGTTGAAATTTATATTTTAATGGATTTAAAATTAAATGTTCTGCTAAATTAAATGTTCCTTGTTGCTTACTTTTATTTATTGTTCTTTGAATAGTTATGAAAATTGATTTGGAATTCCCTTTTGGGTTTTATAGGACAGTTTGACATTCATTAAAAAGTACTTATCGAGTTTTTGTAGTCTGAAAGTTGGTTTGTAACGCATACCTTTTTTTTAAACATTACTAAAAAAAAACACAACTATTCACTTTGGTGGTACAACAAACAATGCTAACGTCCTTTTGTCTCTTCGCCCTCCTTTTAAGCACCACGTCAAAACTTTTTCATTGGAGGCTTGGATTCATTGACCAATAGCAATCTGTCTGTAGGTTTCAGTTGAAGCTGTAATTTTGTTTGAAAATTCATTTTGTTTTTTGTTGATAATTTGATGGGCAAAGTATCACTCCTAAATTATATATTTGAATTTTGAGGTAAAGTTATTGTGTAGACTACATTTAATAATTATATTTAAGGAATCTGTTAAGTGTCGTTTGAAACTAGGTTACTTGGTTAGAGATTGGGCGTAAAACAATTATGCAACATTCTGTCTGGCTACGTACAAACTGCCCCACTTTTTTTGGGACATTTCTAAAATAACAAACTGCCCTACAAGGTCCAGGTATAAAAACAAGGTACAGGCCGGGGTGTCGGCGACATACAAACTGCCCTACTTTTCTACCTGACACAGGTACGGGATATTTCCCTCCGAATTTCCTCACACCAATAAATAGTTTATATTAGATAATAACTAGTAGACCCACTTCGTTTGCATACATTGTTTAGACATACAAAATAATACAGATAATTTATGAACCAAGTTGAAACAGCCAGTATATTCGTGTATTTATTTATCTGTTATTCTGCGGATAAATTATAATTCTGTTAAATTGTTACTCGGAAAAAAAATAATTAAAAATTTTTTTTACTTTATTCTTGAAAATGACACACAAAAAATATCTAGAACAATTTTGTCCACATAACATAATTTGACACTTAAAATGAACAAAAACCTGAAATTTCATTACATTATATTGAAAAATGACAAAGTTTTTTTTGAAAATTAGGCTACTACATAACCAGTTCTGCGGACAGTTGTACGTATATAGTCATAAGAATATACACGTCACTAACAAGTGAATGTACTCGCTTCATAATCACAATTTTTCACAATAAAAATAACTAAAAATGCCAAAACAATCACGTGCTACAACATAATAGGCTATATGGGCCATAATCAAAGACAACACACAAATCAAGTTATTTACCATCTGACAGATGACAAAAACACAACCAACGTACATCACAATTATCTTTGTTGTAATGCACATAGAGGTAATTGTTAACGTAAGTAAAGATCAAAGAGGTAAATAGAACAGTTCTTTCCGATTCCATTGATATATAATAAACATAGATTCACTAATGATTTGTATTTTATATGAGTTTATTCTGAACGTCCGAAAAATCGGACGTCGGGATTCAACGGGATATACTAGAAACGTCCGAAAAATCGGACGTCTGGAGCCAAAGGGTTAACATCAAAAGGGGTTTCTATAAAAGTAACTAATAACCTAGATTCTCTATCATACAGACTCAAGCCTAATAAATAGGTTTAAGCCTTAATTAACACTCTTCAGTATAGGTCTGATTGGCACAAATTTACTATCCAACCCTAGGCTAACCTATGGCAACAGAAATGCAAAAATAATAAAAAAAAAACCTAAAAGATTCTAACTATAGTATTTAGTCACAGTATGTTTACCTGTATTCAACATTTAACAGTAGAATGTAAAACAACGTCCTTGTCTGCAAAAATAATAGGCTAGGGTCGAATAGTAAACTTACTCCGCCTAATTAGTATCAGCTATTATTTTGTAATAGCTACATGCCCTTTTTTTAAGCATACAACTAAAATGAATTGAGGCTCGATATAGGTATTGGCACATATTTAGGCCTACTATTCGACCCTAGGCTAACTTATGGCAACAGAAATCCAAGAATAATTATAAAAAAATAGCCTAAAGGATCTAACAAATAGTATTTAGTCAAGTATGTTTACTTGTATTCAACATTTACAGTAGTATGTAAACAACGTTGTCTGCAAAAATGTCAGCTTAGGGTCGAATAGTAAATTGATGTCTCTAAAATATTATTATCATCACCTAACAACCTTACAATGCTTTTGAGTTTATTACAATGCTAACATAAAATGGTACAACATGAACTAAATCTGGCATGTGGTGTTCTGGCAAAACCTTATAAATTTATTGCAAAAATAAAGTGAGATTTTTGTTTTTGTTCTTTTACCTTTCCTAAACATAACTGCAAAATAAAACCCACAAACATTTTAGGCCTACTACAATTAGTTATTTGAATAAATGCTATTTCGCTTAGCAACATCAGATATAGATATTTGGGAAGGTTTTTGTCTTTTCTAAGCCCTGAAAAAAAATAGTGTGGGTTACGAGATACTGCCCGAAGAGTGAGAAGACGTGACTTTGTAAAATGGCAATTATTAAGTAAACACTTACATTCACTGAAATTCGTCAAATGAAACCAAAAGGAGTCGGTGTTGCCACGGAGAAAGTTTATAAGATGGAGAAAGTGTTATACACGTTATAGTCTAGTCCAGAGATAATACTACAGTAGTACAGTACTGTAACAAGAAGTCTAGTCCGCCATTGACTCGGTGAAACAACCACAACCCCACAACTTAGACTCAGACTCTCAGACCAGACTGACCAAGTGACCAGACAAGCAGCCACTAAACAACAAGGTTGCGGCGTTGCGCTGATCTTGAAACTTTAAAAATGGTTATTTTGTTGACGACTAGAATGAGCTACAGTCGACTTACCGTCACTATACGGTAAATTGTCACTTTGACTTCTGTACTGATGTATTTTATATATAAATAATTCGACCACGAAGCTGGACCGCTGACGTGAGTTGAGCAAATTTCCAAAATTAAATTTATAGACCTATGTTCTAGGGCTTCAACAAACAATTTGGGAAATAAGTCTACTCACAACGGTGCTGAATAGCTGCAAAGTGCTTCGCACGCCAATCCGCATATTGGGAGTGTCTTCAATATTCAAAGCATCGCGTGCTTCGCACGCCATTCCGAAAATTGGGAGTTTCTTTAACACAGAAAGCATTGCGTGCTTCGCACGCCAACCCCCGTATTGGGAGTATCTTCAATACACAATGCATTGCGTGCTTCGCACGCCAACCCCACGGTGAAATCCACCACATGGCTTCGAACCGGGTAATTTTATGGTATTTTACGTTTCGGTCGATTTTGGGGGAACCAAGCTAGCTATAAGGTCGCGTAAAAAAACAAAATGTGCATAATAACATCCTACATTTATATTTTTAGAAAAAACTCAAAAAAGATTTCATTCTCTTAGTAAAAATGTCAAAAAATAGTTACTTCCGGTCAAAAAACGTACTTCCGGTTGTTGGATTTTTTTTGTCTAACGAACTCGTCCGAGCGACGTAGACAACCAACATGTGTACCAAATTTGAACCAAATCGGACTTGAAATGCGGCCGCTAGAGTGCGAACACATATATACATATATATATATGAATTTTAATGACACCCCAAAACGTGTTCTGGGGACCATGATCGGTGCTCATTTGCTACTCCCGACCTTGGGTCTCACCATAAGGGCCACTGCAATAGCTCATTTTTCCTATGGAAATTCGCTAATAATTCGACCACGCAGCTGAACCGCTGACGTGAGTTGAGCAAATTTCCAAAATTAAGTTTATATGCCTATGTTTTAGGGGTTTCAACAAAAAATTTGGGAAATAGGTCTACTCACGAAGGCGTTGAACAGCTGTCTGTGTGCACGCAATATATTAGTAGAATTTGTTTGCACCACTTGGCTTAGAACCGGGTTCTTCTATGCTATTTTACGTTTTGGTCGATTTTGGGAGAACTAAGCGAGCTAGAAGGTCGCGTAAAAAAACAAAATTTGCAGAATAACATCCTACATTTATATTTTTAGAAAAAACTCTAAAAACATTTCATTCTCGTAGTAAAAATGTAAAAAAATAGTTACTTCCGGTTGTTGGATTTTTTTGGCTAACGAACTCGTTCGAGCGACGTAGACAACCAATATGTATACCAAATTTGAACCAAATCGGACTTAAAATGCGGCCGCTAGAGTGCGAACACATATATACATATATATATATGAATTTTAATGACACCCCAAAACGGGTTCTGGGGACCATGATCGGTGCTCATTTGCTACTCCCGACCTTGGGTCTTACCATAAGGGCCACTGCAATAGCTCATTTTTCCTATGGAAATTCGCTAATAAAGTTTTCAAGCTATTGATATTATTAAGTACAAATTACGTATACTATTACAAAATCATTACAATATAAAATACAAAGTCTTAAACAAGAACCTTAAGGGTCGGCCATGTTGGCTGACACTCCATAACACCAATGTTAAATTAAAATCCAAATTTTTCCTTTATTTTTTATAGGATAATTATGAACGATATGTCATTTTAAAGCTATGGCCAATATGCATACAAATGGCTTTTCAAAACTAAGAAAAACATTTTGTTTAATATTTATTAAAAATTTAAAACATTGACTTTTAATATTTTTTTATGTTGTCACTATTAATTATAGCAAAAAACTACCAAGCCATTCACATAAAGAATTTCGTCCCCAAGAGTTTGGTATTTTTTTAAAAACGCTATTCAAACAATTGCGGGTTTTAAATGGATTTAGGCTGAGCAATGTCCGTGTAACCTACCGCCGCTACATGGTGATTTTAAATACTTTTTTTACGTTGTAACTATTAATTATAGCGAAAAATTACCAAGCCATTCGGATGAAGAATTTTGTCCCCAAGAGTTTTTTAGGGTATTTAAAAAAAACGCTATTTGAATAATTGCGGGTTTTAAATGGATTTAGGATGAGCAATGTCATTGATTATGTATCTTACGAATTGTAATGTATCTTATGTATCTTAGATTCCATAGTCAAAGGCAATGTCCACGTTACACAGTGTGGCCAACGAGCGCTGGCCGCCATATTGTTTCCAACTCAACACGGGTTTATATTAGCGTAGGGACGATTTTTCGCATTTAACTCCAATTTACGCTTCAAAATTTTTCTTATGCAATTGGATTAATACATTGTCACAAAAATTGTCAAGTATAAACAATTTTTTCGATATATTTTCCTCACTATATGAATGGATCCAGAAAATACCGGCTGGCACTTTTTTACTACTCGTGCACATTATCATTTAAACATCTATATAATCTAATTAAATTTAGTGAAGTATATACTATTATTATTTTTCTTCATAAGAAAAGTACGGTACAAGCAATATTTCTCTGTAGTTGAATTTTTAACAATTATAAACACAATTTGAGTAGTTTAGTACAAATAGAACAAAACTGCTATGGTACATTTAGCCCATTGAAATGTCAAAAGTTGGCTCTTTGAAAAATACCTAAAGTTTTTTAAATTATAAATCCAAAATTAGAAAATGTAAAAAATCTGTTTTAAAAAAAACAATTAAACAAATATTTTTTTCCAAAAATACATTTTTTTGAGAAAAATATTAAATTTTGGCAAAATTCAAAAGTTTACGTATTTAAAAAAATGTATGAATACTTCAAAATGCAAAATTGGGGTTTCTAAACTATATTATAAAGGATATATATATGCTACCCAAAAATAACTTCAAGTGTAATTTTGTGCGTTGTTTTATACATATTTTGTATTCTAAAAACTAGTAGGCCTATTAGTTTTTCCACGTGTAAAAAAGTTCATAAAAACACAAAATATGTTTCTGACAAGGCATAAAATAAAGCCTAATATATTCTAAATAGGCCTACACAAAAATATAGCAAACACATTATTTAGTAAGTAGGCTACCGTATTGAAAAGAAAAAATATGGCGAGTAGGCGTATTGTAAATTTTACCTTAAAAGGTTAAAACAAACCAAATATGTTCCAAAAAGGCAAACAACGAACCATAATTTATTATAAACAAAAACAATATTATAGGACTACCACATTATTTTGTAAGTTGGCTATTACAGAAAGAATTAGGTAGGCCTAGTTATAGTTTTCACGCACTCAAGCAATTAATAATAGCCTACGGCCTACAGTGTCAAGAGATAAATGTAGACTATAATTTAATAAACCATGTACCAAATAAATCTGAAGAATCTCCTGAGTACTATGATATATAATATAACTTAATTATTGCTAAAAGAGTACTCCAGATAGGCTACTCTTTGCCATAAAGAAGGTTAATGGGAGCAGTGGCGCACCGAGGATTTGGCTTTGGGGGGGGACTAAGCTCAGGTCAGAATATATATATATATATATATATATTGCAACGACGCACGAGTTGCACGACGCTGGGGGAGGAAGTTTGTTTTCCTTTTGTCCCCACGTTGCGACGTCAACCCTGCAACGACAGACCTTTTTTATGACGTTCGGGAGCCACCTCTGCAATGTAGCCCCGACGCTATTGTCTGTCTGTAGGATTTCCCTACTTTGTTACAGAATAAAGAGATTATATCACCTACTGGAAGTTTAAGGCAACTTAATTTTAATAGCCTAGGTGATATAACTCTGGTTAAGATAACTATGCCTATAGTCACCTTAAATAAAAATATTTTATTAAATTCCTTCCAGTTATTCAAGTTACTATTAACTTTAAATTTGCTCAGCTCAGTAATTAATATTATATTTATTTGACAATCTCCGAGGAGTGAGAACAGTGGAACTTTACCTAGAATAATTAAATTATTTGTGCTTTGTGAAATTTCGTTGGAAATGCCAACTTTGCGTTTCCGCCCTTCAATATTGATCATACACTGAAAACAACTTATCATATAGGATACTTAGATAATAGGAATCTCTTGAACAAGGTAAATTAATTATATTAATTGAAATCAAAAGAAAATTTATTCAATAAAAACTCAAAATACTCTGTGGTTCTTTCCACTACAAAAACATAACTTTTAAACTAAATTTACTATTTACATAAATTTTAACTCTTTTAGGTAGAACCATTTATTATTCATTTATACTTAATTATTCCTTCCTTTTTAATATTTATTATTTAATTATTTAATTATGAAAATGATTTTATATATTTAATTTACAAGATTAATAATTTTATATTTTGAAAAACCTAATTTTTTATCTCAACCCAGTATCAATAATTATTTAAATTTAACTCAGGCAATATTTTAATAAGGGATATCGTAACTTTTCTGACAGACCTTTTATTACTGCGACCCTGGACTCTGAACACCTTTCCCAAGAATGTTGATTGAAATACAGCTTCCCTGAAGTCCGGTTATCGTTGGTGCGGTTGAACGTCTCTCGTGGTCTCAGCTTTTGCCTGGTTTGACTTTCCCTGATGTCTTCTAACGCCTTCCCTGATTTGGTTTAACGCCTTCCCTGATTTGGTTTCCGCTTCTTATTCCAGTAGTCCTTCAAAGTCCATGTGTGGTTCCAGTTATTGTCATTACATCAGTCCTGTGATTCTTGTAGACTACGTCATTTATAGATTTTTTGACGCACCCGCTATATAATTAACTATAGCGTAATTCACTCAAACTGTCCAATCGTTTTTTCACTGTCTGTAATACTAACTGATTTTACACTGTCTTTGTTCATTTAACTCGTATTTACGTTTGATTAAATTTTAATGAAAACTGTTACTTGAAATATTATATCGCATAATATTATAATTAATTAAAATGTTCACTGTTTGATTGACACATATCTTACTGCTGTCTTTATAAAACACTGCTTCTAAGTACGTTACTATAACATCGCAGATCCGTCTAACAACGTCGATCTAAAGAAAAACTCAAAGAGTTAGAGCGATTCCAGCTTCCAGAGAGAGCGATAGATATATCTGAGATAGGTAGAGTGATAAATCGTTAGATAGGTAGATAGATAGATCGTTCGATGCGCGGCTCCCGCTGTACTCCACTTATATAGCCTCCTTTGCCGCCTTCCGAGTACCAACTGCCTTTCTTATTTTTCTATTCCTTGTTCGATATCTTGCCATGCAACTTGCATTGATTTCTTTAAGTTTTAGGTTGGTACTACCCCCACTAACTTCTTCGTTAGGCCTTGCCATCAGCTAATCTAGATCTCCCCTCCTAACATTTTCTCCTATTGTCTTACTTATTTTCCTCGTAGTTTTCCTTTAACTGCTTTTATGAACTTGCGGTTTTCGTAATCGTATTCCTGATACATTTTCCTTTCTTCTCAAACTTGAGTGATGGTCGTACTACGTTTGGTTCGCTTATGGCGCTGCCTCGCGTATTCCGCGGTTTT
The DNA here is from genome assembly GCA_018207615.1 of Philaenus spumarius. Lineage (NCBI taxonomy): Eukaryota > Metazoa > Arthropoda > Insecta > Hemiptera > Aphrophoridae > Philaenus > Philaenus spumarius. The sequence continues at coordinate 8,469 of JAGFPH010023490.1, forward strand.
TCCTCACGAAAACTTTTCTGGTTTTGAAGGAAAATCTTTTTTCTTTTTTCTTCTATGTTGGTTATTATTTTATGATATATTAGCCAAAATTTCCATTCTGTCCGAAGATTTTTCTTCTGTTTTTGGGACTTGCAAAATTTGCCAAATTTAACATTTACTTTTGAATTTGAATTTTAACTTTAAGATTGATACTTTCGATTGAGATTTACAATTTTATACCCTTACTACTTTCTTAACACTATGTTATTATTTTTACCACCTTTTTCATTCTATTTTTAGCCAAATATAGGTATGAACTTTCTCACCTATTATTTTAATTAATTAACAATTTATAAACTTTTTATCTTATAAAACTTTTACTTCTTTACAACTTGTTTACTTTTTCATTTTCCCTTTTTCATTTTTTATGGTGCTTTTTCACCTTCAAACTTTAACAATTATCTCTAACTTTTAAAATACCAAAAATTCCTTAATTTGTTATTTAACATTTTTTATACAATTTTTCTTACGCTTTTCAAAAATATCTTTTTCATTTAATTTTGATGAAATTTGAGAATTTCCTATAACTTTAACTCTTTATAACTTTAACATTTTTTATTTTACAAAATTGTGACTTCCATGAACAATGTTTCCACCTCCCGTGTTTCACATTTACCCATAAAATTCATCAATTTTATACTTTTCTTTAACACCTTATTCCTGTATAAAAACAACTAATTTTTCTAAGTCTTTCAGGCAACTTGAAACAAGTTCCTGGACAAAAGTCCATCTCTGTTGACACAGTACAGTTGGCCGGGACTTGTCGTATTCTAATCTAGTTAAGTATAGGGTGTACCTCAACTCCTGCTATGAAATCTTGATTTTTGCCGTTTTACACCAAAACTCAATTTTTCACGCATTGCATAAGGTTTATCCGTTGCAAACTCCCGCTCTTAAAGATGAGTTATTCTCACAGAAAGAATAAGGAATCAAAACTCTTTTTTCCTTACCCTCTTATCTTTTTTGGTTCTACCTGTACATAGTTTACTTACTCTAACATACCCTAAATTTATTTTAATTACATTTATCTCGAAGTCTTCCTGAAATTTTACATATTTTTATATACACATCAATTTTCATATTTCGCATACACTTCACTATTTCTAACTTACTTCATTTGGAAGTATCGATTTCCTGTAAACTTATATACATTTTATTACAATTACAATTTTTTATTACCCTTGGTTTCTCGCTTTGAGAGTTCGTCCACTGAAAACATACATTTTATAATAACATCTTCTCCCTTTTTGGAGTAATCGTCCACTGAAATACATTAATCACACTTTTTGTTTTATATTGTCAATTTTTGTCTTTTGGGGACTTAAAACACTTGCCTGGTTACCCTATATTTACAATTATATCAAAATATACTGGGTTGACTAACCTAACATATACTACTAACTTTGATCATCATTATTTTTCGCGTATAATTTTACTTTAACAATTTTATTTTATTTTTACCTTCATTAGCCTACGAATATTCCTTTTATCTCTCCATTGCTTTCTTACTTACTTCTTTGGCTGGTCAGACCAAACTTTATTTACCCTTTTACTTTTTCAATTTCTTTTACTACTATTTCTTCAGTACATCCGCTTACTTTCCAATTTTCTTCACCTTTACTTGGTTTTTTAGAAAATTTTAATAACTTATTGCCTACTCTTTTTTCAGCTCATCCGCAAAATTGTTGCCTCCTAACATACCACACTCCTCTACCTTCGTTTTTCACGTTTGCTTCTTGCAAACAACGCGTAAGCCCCTAAACTCGCTTACTCCGAATAGCAACCACCTTTCTTTTGTCTTAAGATGTCATTAGACGTTTTAACTGTTGCTTCTTTATAAACAACAATCATTCATAAATTTGTTTCAGTGCCCATTCCTTTCAGGTCACCCTGTACCTTACTCTACATCTGTCATTTACAAAATACACCTACATTGTTTACTTTCGTCACAGCTGATAACCGCCCTTGGTTGCATTACCTCCATTCATTGCTATAGGCCTAAGTACAACGACCCTTCGACTCAATCAGCTGTGTTTGATTTCAGCCAACTTGCTTCCCCATTCCATTTCCGTCCTTTCACCGCTACACTTTATCAATGAACTTTGTGGTAGGCCTATGCCTTTCTCATAGCCTCGTTTATCGTTCTAATAAATTCAATGCACTACTGTACTCTGTATATTTACAAATGAAACTATTCCTAAACTACTATTTACATCTGACAATGATTTCTATCTACAACTCTTTCTATTATTGTATATACGGCCTTAGGTCGCGTACATCATATTTCCCTTTTATTCTTCCTGTCCGTATGTCTGCAAGTACATATGTTTTTCTTCCCCTCCTTTCAACAATTCTATATGGACCTACATATAACCTATTTTGCTCTTTCGCAGATATCGCAGCGTTTTATGACTTCTAAAATCTTTGCTAGCATGTTTTTTATATACCATTTTCTTTTTATCATATTGAACATTTTGTTTCGGCCTATATGCCCGTATGTCTCATGTATACCCTGCACAAATCTTTCTATTACTTCCTCTGGTACTATTATTCTTGTTTTATTGTTTATTGTGGAACATAACACATTGTCTCTTATTATAAAATTTGGATAATTTTCTATATTATTTATTTTCTCACGGCATTCTAAATTTCTAATTTGGTAGTCCCTAAAATTTACAAATAACTCTCTTAAATTTGGCTTTATCCTTATTTCTTGTATTTTTAATTTGCATTTATCTTCCACTCCCGTACAGTTCCCATACATCCTACTTGCCACATCGCATGGTACATTTTCCTTTCCTGTACAGTGTTGCACATTTGGGTTATACTCTTGTATACCGAGTATCCATCTTCTCATTCTGCTGTTTTGGAACTTACATGATGTTAGAAATTTCAGTGCCATATTATCGGTAATTATATTTAGCGGAGCTCCTATTACTAACGGACGAAACTTCTGCAAGCCATACACAATCGCCAACAACTCCAACTCGCAGATTGTATAATGTTTCTCGTACGGTTTTAAAGTTCGGCTTACAAAACCTATTATTTGTTTTGCACCATTCCTGTCTAGCTGATATAATTGACAAGCTATAGCACCTGTGCTTGCGTCTGTCTGCAGATAGGTTTCCCTTCCTTCTTCCGGATGTGCTATAACCACCGCTTCTATAAACAACCTCTTAACATCTTGAAACGCTTTTTTCATTTCGTCGTCCCATATCCATTTTTGTCCCTTTCTTAATAACTTATACAGTGGTCTTGTTGCTCCTGCATATTTTTCTGTGAATCTCGAATAATAATTAACAAACCCCAGAAAAGATTGTAGCTGTTTTACTGTACGTGGTTCTGGAAAATCTCTTATGGTTGTTAATTTTTCCGGATCAGTGCTAACTCCTTCTGGTGTGAATATAAA